>JAFLJL010016653.1:5000-20481 GCA_018398815.1 Conus ventricosus
TTTAAAACTGTGTTAACCTAGCTTTAACCGAACGGCGGTGGCAGTACGATCTAAGTTGTTAAATTGGCTTTTTGAAGTACTGTGATTGTTTCTGATAGTCAAGAATGCATTGTGCCAGAAGATGACTAAATGATTCAAAGGCATATAATGAAAGAATAGCACAGCGCTTTACATTATTTATGACGTCAACTGCCAGTTTATTTATAAAGAGAGAGAGAGAAGAGAGAGAGAGAGAGAGAGAGAGAGAGAGAGAGAGAGAGAGAGAGAGAGAATAAAACTGGATAGCAAGCGTCACCTTGTCTAAGCCCCGCAGTACAATCAATGCAATCAATCATTCCATTCAGCTTTAACTACATCATACCATGCTTCCCAAAAAAATTATAAAGTTTATATCTTTGATACAATTTTGACACAATTGGTCAAGGAAGATCGGAAATGAAATGAGGCAGGGAACAGCAAACGACAAACAGTAAACAAGTGGGGCACGTCCTGCTCCCACAAGGAAACCCAACACAGAGCAACTTCCATTCAAGACTGGCACAGCCTTTCAAACTTGAACAAAGTCAGACAAATACACAGATGAACAATCCAACAGTGGGGGAAAAACAAGCGCAGGCCAACAACTGAACTGTCCGGCAAAGATTTGGACCTGAGGGGAGGGAGAGTTTGAAGATGGAGAAACTGGGGAAATGAAATTTAAAAAAAAAAGAAAAAGTTACAGATATGAAAACTCTTCTCTAGCTGCATAAGGGAACCATCGCAATCCCCCCCCGAAGGCAGACACATTTGCACTGCCCGCTCCGAGGCCCCTCGCCCCAGATATGAAAACTCTTCTCTAGCTCTGCATAAGGGAACCATCGCAATCCCCCCCGAAGGCAGACACATTTGCACTGCCCGCTCCGAGGCCCCTCGCTCCGAGGCCCCTCCGGCGGGCGAGGGGCCTCGGAGCGGGCAGTGCAAATGTGTCTGCCTTCGGGGGGATTGCGATGGTTCCCTTATGCAGCTAGAGAAGAGTTTTCCATATCTGTAACTTTTTTTTTTTTTTTTTAAATTTCATTTTCCCAGTTTCTCCATCTTCAAACTCTCCCCTCCCCTCAGGTCCAAATCTTTGCCGGACAGTTCAGTTGTTGGCCTGCGCTTGTTTTTCCCCACTGTTGGATTGTTCGTCTGTTTATTTGTCTGACTTTGTTCAAGTTTGAAAGGCTGTGCCAGTCTTGAATGGAAGTTGCTCTGTGTTGGGTTTTCCTTGTGGGAGCAGGATGTGCCACACTTGTTTACTGTTGGTCAAGGAAGGTTTCTATTTATCAAGTCGAAAACCTTTTCAAAATCTAAGAATGCTATGTGAAGTTTATGATATGAAAACCGTTTTTACACGAGAGATGGCAAGGTTAACATGTGACCTGTAGCTGAGTGTCCTTTTATTAAAACCAGGTGATGGTCACCGGTGATGTCATTTTCTTCCACCATTTCTTTCAGTCTGTTGTTTATCATTACGCAGAAAATACTATTGATATTACAAAGAGAACGTCCTCTGTAATCCTTCAGCTCTTTAACATCACTTTTTCCAATACCAGGTAAAATAACAGATTCAGTCCAGTTTACGAAGAAATAAGCTGCAATCAAACAAGCCACTGGATACATTCAAGAAGAATAAAAAGTGCCAGGCCATACAAGTTCTTTAATAATTAGCTCACAGTACCAAAGGGACGGGCAATTTTGCGGTTTTTTCAATTTACTTAACACCAGGAATATTTTCCTCATGAGATATCGGCCGATTCATACGGTTATCTCTTTCCTCACCAGATATCGGCGATTCATACGGTTATCTCTTTCCTCACCAAGAACGCCCACACTGAGCATTGTTCATGGTTCTTTTCCAGTAAGGCCTGAATTTTTAAAATAATTTATCTTTGGATATGGGTGTTTGAACTGCTGTCTTTTAAAAGACGTTTTATGCCACAGTATCCCGCAAATTCTTCATTGTCATCCCGATAAAAAAAATAGTCAAAATTTGGTGTCCCTTCACGCCTACTCTTGTGGTGGTTTGAGTTTCCACATCGTCGAAACAAGACAAGACACATAGCCTACAGCCCTATCATGCAGCATTAGAATAGTACTGTCATACCTACATCTTCTCATCGTCATCAGACACGTAGTCTACATCCCTGTCATGCAGCATTAGAATAAAACTCTCATACCTACATCTTCATCATCGTCATCAGACACGTAGTCTACATCCCTGTCATGCAGCATTAGAATAAAACTCTCATACCTACATCTTCATCATCGTCATCCTGTGTTGATCATCATGAAAGAACAGTCTCAAATTCTGCAACCTCTTCATGTGTGTCCTATTGCAGTGACCTCAGTTTCTGCTTCCTCTCCACCTCCAAGACCTTGGCGAATTCATGTCAGAAGGTTTAGAAAGTAGTTAAGGACTCAGAATCAAAACTTACTTGGAGCATATTTCGACAGGATCGCCCTGTCTTCATCAGCTCACTGTTGCTGTTGTGGCAGCGAGGCCTGGTGGGGCGACTGTTGTGTGGGTGAACGGTTGTCAGGGTCTGATTGTAGATAGGGGGAAGTTCAAAACCTTGATCTCTGTTCAGGCTGGGGCGTCTGGTCTTGATTTCGATGGCTTCTTTAACTTTTCTTTTTGTGAGAAAGGGCTCTGTAGTTAAGATCTTGGTTTCTTGGGGCTGAAACTGTGGGTGCTCGTGTATGACAGAAGTAGATCGGTTTTGGTGTTCTTGTGAACGGGTGGTTATGTCAGAAGTTGTCGGCATCGACAAGTCCATTTGGATTGGAGGGGAAACTCACTTACAGCAGCTCGACAGCTAAGCAATGGCTGTCGTCTACAGAGGAGCTTAGTGAGCTTTGTCCTGCTGGTGCTGGATCGGAGCAGGCAACACGGAACACCATCCAAAAGACTGAGCAGCAGCACTGTCATCTCTTCCATGCTGGGTTGCCCTCTGAGGCCCTGATATGGATTGCTCCCAGTGGACTGACGCTCCTGAGGCTGCCAGAGGACCCCCTGAATGTAGCTGTGTAGGGGGCTGTGCAAACAGAGCAGTATGGGTGTAAAGGTGCCGAGAGGGGCACAGAAACTGAGACAGGGACACACAAACCATGCAGCGAATTGATGGGAAGCCAGTGGTTTGCAGGTCACGTTGGAATTTCCTAGAAATGCAGTGTACACTCCCTTCCCAGAAAGCTCTGTACCCCCACCTCTTCAGACACAAGGGTTGGATACGGGGAAAGGAAGGTGTGGGGGGCGGGGTGGGGGGGGGGGGGGGGGAAGATGGGTCCTGAATGTATAGATTTCCACTCCCCCTCCTTCCATCGCCGGTGTAAATTACGCCGTGTAAAGGATTCCCAGAACACTTAACCCCCCACCCGTCCACCCACTTAAGAGTTTCTAAAACACTATCACCATCACCACCCACCACAATCACCTACTACCACCTACTATCACCACCACTACCACCACCACCACCTCCACACACCCACTACCACCACACACACCCACGACCATCACCACCACCCACTACCATCACCACCACCCACTACCACCACCCACCACCACACACCCCTAACATCACCATCATCCACCACCACAACCCACCACCACCATCACCCACCACCACCACCACCCACCACCACCACCCACCACCACCACCCACCACCATCACCACCACCCACACCCCACTACCTCCACCCACCACCATCACCACCACCCACCACCCACTACCTCCACCCACCCACCCCACCACCACCCACAACCACCACCCACCCCCCACCACCATCACCCACCACCATCACTACCACCCACCACCCACTACCTCCACCCACCCACCCCACCACCACCACCACCACCACCACCACACCCACCACCATCACCACCACCCACCACCCACTACCTCCACCCACCCCCACCACCCACCCACCACCACCACCACCACCACCCACCACCCACAACCACCACCCACCACCACCCACCACCTCCACCCACCCACCCACCCACCCCACCACCACCACCACCACCATCGCAGATGGCAAAAATGTCATCCGTAGACTTGTTTTGTGTCGTACAGCAGAACATGATCATAATGTCGAACAATCCGTCGAAATAATATCACGGATCCCGTCCCCCCCCCCCTCCACCTTCTCCCCTCCTCTTCCCCTGCTTTTACATCTTGGGAGGGGTGAGTATCTCCTCCTCCCCCCCCTCACCTTCTCCCCTCCTCTTCCCTGCTTTTACATCTGGAGGGGTGAGTATCTCCTCCTCCCCCCCCCCCCCCCCCCCCCCTCCCCCCCCCTCCCCTCCCCCCCCCAGCGCTTTTCCTGCTCTTTGAAATTGTGGGTAGAGGAGAAGCTCCTCCCCCAACCCAGGACCCCCCTCGTCCTCTCCCCTTTCTTTTTTAAATTCATTTTTAAATTTTTTGTTTTCCCCCCCCCCAAAAAAATTTTCCCCCTTCCCTCCCCGGGGACTCTCTTAACTTGGGCCGGGTTTTGAAAAAAGTCACATCTCCCCCGCCCCGGGTCGTGGCCAATATAAATGGTCAACCACCCTCTTCCCCATCCCGGAGGAAAAAAAATCCTCTTGCTGCAATTGCTGACCGACCAAAAGGGCGCGGAAACCAATGGTTTTGGCAGCCTTTTAACGGGCTGGGGGTCCCGTTGGGTTTTCTTTTTTTTTTTTTCCCCCTTGAAAAAGCTACCACATTTTCCCGGAAAAAAGAAAAAGGTTTGCAACGCTCACTGCAAATTTTTTCCCTTTTTTTAAAAAAAACTTTAAAAAATTACCCAGCATGGTTCCAAAAAACCCCCCAAGGAAACCCCGGATTTTCCCCTTATTTAAATTCATTTTTGAAAAATTTTTCAAAATCCCCCAATCGGATTTCCAATTCCCCCCAAAATTAAAAAAGCCTCTTTGAAAGATTGAAACCCCTGGGAAATTTCCACCCCTTTAAAAATGCTTTCACAAACTTTTAAAAACAAACTAATTTACTTTCATGAAAAACTCACAAAGAATTCCCCCCAACCAAAGGGAAAATAACCCAACCACTAATCTCACTTTAAACATTTATTAAAAAGACATGCCCCCCGAATAGGGACCCCCTTTGATTGATTTCAACTAAAACACAAAATTTTTTCTTTTTCACCGGGGTATGCCTTTTCTGACCCTTCCCCGGCCCAAAAATTTTTTTTTCAGCTCCCCCCCGGAAGGGGGTTGAATGATCGTTTTCAGCCTTTTTTCCCCCCAAAATTTGTTTTTCGCCCCCAAGAAAAACATTTTTTTACCTCGCCCCTTTTTCCCCCACATTTGTTTGCAGAAACCACAAAAACCACCCCTTCGGTCCGCCTATCCCCACTAAACCTGTGCATCTTCCCCAAAAAAAATTTTTTTGACTTCCTTGATATCCACCTAAAAACTAGGCAACAAAAACCCCCTTTTTCCCTTTGCTTCTCCTACCTCCACAAAATCCTCCCTGGGGGTCCCTCACCCAAATAATTGGGGAAAAATCCAAAAAATTTTTGGCCCAAATAATTGGCCCCCCCCAAAAATTTTTGGGGGTTTTTCCAATAAAGACTTGTTTTTTCTGGGGAGAAAGGCTTAATCCCCCACCTTGGGGTTTGTTTCCCCCCGAAAAGCTTTTCTCCACCTAGTCCTAAAAACTTCCCCTGCAACCTTTTTCTCCCAGCCTTCATTCCCCACATACTGTTTTTTGCTTTTTCCCCTGTTCTCCCCCATACTTTTGAAATCCAACTGCCCGAACCCCCCCCTAAGACAAAAATGGTAAAACCTGTGCCTCCGGGGGGGGGGGGGGGGGTTTTTCCCCCTTGGGCGAACAATCCCCGGGAATGAACACCCCAAATTTGGGGTTTTCCCTCAAGAGCTTCTTTAAATGCCCTTCAGCAACCATTAAAACTTTCCCCAAGCCATTACATTGGGGTGGGATGGGGTATGAAAGCGTTGATCCCAGAGCCTGTTACCCCCCATCACGCCTGAGGGGAAAGTGACCCCCGTCACTGAGAAAAATTTTTATGGCACACCCACGGAGAAAAATGCTACTGCCCTTCAGCGATGTTGCGTACTACCCTTTCAATCATGCTTCTGGAACTGGGCGGTGTACGAGCGTCAAAACAACCCGTGCCACCTTGGGAAAAGGCAGATTGGCCAAAAAGATCAACAGCCCTCTCCTGAATGGTGTGCAATTAAAGGGGGGTGTTTAAGAGGCGCCCTTCCCTTTTTTCCCCTCTTGTGGCTGACCTTTGACACCACACATACATGCAGAACCCCTTTATGTCTGCCCCTTGCCCCCGGCCAATGAAAAAACATCAAAGATTCGGTCGCTTGTTTTGCCTGCCCAGATGACCCCCTGAGCGACTCGTGCCCCCTGACATGACAGTGTCCGAAACATGCGGTACCTCAAACTGAGTTTCTACCCTTACCTGTCTTCCCCTTGGGGAACACCGGGACAACAACCCCCCTTTTACCAGAAATTTTCTCACCTCCCCTAACCCCCTGTTTTTTTCCCCCTCTTTCCAACTCCCGACCCTTTACGGGGCGAAGGGTCTTGTTCCTGCGCTGCCCTAAACCATCAGGGGACACATCTTGCCTGCTTTCCCCTAACGGTTTATCAACCTTTCCTCCTCTTCTCCGTGTTTTAACCTGCCCCTTTTAGCAGTCCAAAAAAACCAGATCCCCTTTATCCCTTTCACCCGGGAAAATTCCCAATGATCAAACTAAAGGGGGTTTCTCCATCACCACACAAAAAAATTCGCCTGAGAAGTTAGGGGGACGTACTTTTACTTAGCAATGGGAATCCCCCACGTGCCCGATTAAGTACAGGCTGGATTTGCCCTGTCAAAACCCCTTCCCGCAGCGTTTGTTCTTTCTACACCACATGAACAACCAGGTCCCGTAACACTTTCACCCTTGCTGGGCCAAACCACCCTTTTTTCACTGGTAACGAACCACTCAGCCTGGCCCCCCCACCCTGACACTGACTGCTGTCCGTGCTAGCCATAGGCCCTACCCCACCCCTTTAGATTGGACCTTTTGGGTTTCCCCGCCGTGTTTTCCCCGGGGACCCCTTTTCAACCCCTTGCAAGGCTGGCCTTTGGAACCTCATCGACAAACCCTCGCCCATGCCCTTCTTGTGACAAATGAAAAAACCTATTTTCCCTTTGTCCTCCCTTTCTGCCCCCCCCCTGGGTTTTTCAACTTTGAAAACTCCCCCCAGTCTCCCTTTCACCTATCACCTGTGCCTGGCACCCTGTTTCTCCCGCACCTTAGGCCCAAAAGTCCTCCCCCTACACCTCTGCAACTTCACAACCCCCTGCTGTCTCGGCGTCTCTCTTTCGATGTAGGTTAACCTGGCTGCAAACCTAAAAATTTTTCTTTATAACCCCTCTTTTAAATTTAGCGAATCCTTTTCGTACCGCTCAACTCAACCATTTTTTCAAAATAGTGAACTAAACGTGCACCAAACGAGTGACGTTTTACCGCTTGTAATCTACTGACGAAAAATTTTTCTGAACCCCTCCCCTGTGAGGTCAAACCATTCACAAAGACTCCTTCACCGCCAAAAACAGATTGTTGGGCTGCTGGGAACGCAGTGAAAATTTGTAATGCCTTACCCCCCAATAGCGCTGACAAAATAACTGCCCACCTTCGAAGGCCCAAACCCTGACTTAGCAAACTTTCAAAAAGACTGATGACGCTCATCGAACTGTTTCTTCAGAGAATTTTTGGGAACTTTTTGGGGGGCATAAACTGCGCACGGGTCACTGGGAACTGAAATACCACACCCGGGTCTCCCTCTTAAATTTTCCCCTCTTTAAATCTAATTGAAATCCCTTTAAACTTTCTGTTTCCCGCGTTTCCCTTTTTTGCTTTAGGAATTCTTTTTCTTTTGTTTCCTGCGCTTTGTTACCCCCTCTTTTTCGTTAGCCTGAATTTTTAATCTTTTTGTTTTTCGTTTTGCTAGCTTTAATCCCTTTTCCGCTCTCTATTTTACTGTGACCGGCGTCTTTTTCCCCCGCTCATCTCTTTTCCCTCTTTTGTTGGGTTTTTAAGAATGCCGCAAATTTTCCCGAGTAGCCTAAATCAAGCGAGCCAAAGTTTTCAATAGGGGGTTCTTTCGCTGCCATTTTATCTTTTTTTTTTTTTTGAACAAGATTTTTTTTATACGACAGCCAAACTGGTGGTTACCGACACGATGACGTAATAGCACAACCAGTGAATAAATATTAGCTTGGGGGCAACGTAATTAGTTTTTTTAAAACGCCCGCGCCTGACCCCAATATGAGAGCGTTATAGGCAATCTTGCAAATAAGTACTCTGGGCTGAAAGCCAACCTAGTGTTTCTATCTTGGAAGCAATGCCAAGCCAGTATTTAACTTTTTGGAAAAATACAGTAAGACACTACCTTGTCTTGGATTACAAAATTTTTAATCCCACCCAGCTTCCTCTTGGAATTAACAATTATAATAAAGGGCCAGAAAACCTGGGAGGGTCGCCAATAAAAAAGTCCAAAATCGGGGGAGTCAGTGGGGAAGGGCTAGCGCACAGCCCAAAAACCACTCACCTTGCTTACAAACTCATTCTAACTCATTCGTCCCAAACCCTCCCAAATAAAGTCAAAAACTTTTCTACACCAATCATAAAAACATCAATGCGCATGGGGTTTAAACAAAATAAACATTCTCTCTTTCCCCGAAAAACCCCAAAAAACCATTTTCAAAATCATCTAATAAACCCGGGGGTAAAAAGACTTTCACTTTACCTGGCCCGGTGATCTTAAAAAATTTTCGAATCACTGTCTTTTTCCCTTTTTTTCTTTTTTTTTTCTTTTTTTTTCACGTCACTTTCACCAAACACCAGTCACGACACAACTGCTGGCACGGTCAGTTGGACTGCTGGCACGGTCAGGTTGGATGTGGGATGTCGGTTTGACCGCTGGCCTGGGCAGGTTTTTGCGAGAAAGGGGGCTGCCGGTATGAGGCACCCCGGTTCAATTGAACAGTGACTACTAACATCGTTTTCTCCCTTTCCTTCTTCCCCATTAAGCTTGCACTCTCCTCTCCCTTTAGTCTGTCTATCAAATGGGCAGGGTTTCTTTTCCTTTTTTTTTTTTTTTCTCTTTCATCGATTGCAACTCTCTCTTCTCCTCAACATCTCTCCCTTGTCCTTCCTCTCAGACTCAATGGTGCTAAAGTTCACTTGGTTTCTTCACTCTCCCTCTCTCTCTGCTTTTTTTCTCTGCAGAGCCTACTCCAAACCCCCCTTTTTCTCTGTCTCTTTTTTCCCCCTTTTCATCTCTCCCCCCCTCACTTTTTTTATCCTGTTCCCACTGTTTAAAAGGGTGATACCCCTTGGTCATATTTTCCCCCCCTTTTACCAGGGTTTCCTCCCCCTCTATTCCTTGGGACAGCAACCGTCAAAGTCACATCTCCGGCCTTCTCTTGTGGGGTCAAAGGTCCCTTAATTAATTAGCTTTTTTTCTCCCCACCACACAATACCTTTCCCCCTTTTCCCACTTAACCGGCGACTTTGGCTTAACGTGGGGGATGGTCTTGCAAAATTTCTGCATCAGTCGACCCCAAAGCCCGGTCCGCTGGGCCCGACCATCGAGAAATTGGGCAAGCCATCATCGTCTGCGGCGGGGCTGTCCCGTTTAGGACTAAAAAAGCCTCTTTTGCTGTGCCTAATTGGGTGACGCGAACAAAAGTCGTCGCCTGGAAACCAGGGTTTTGGTTTTGGATTATGTCCCAAAGAACTGGCTGGCGATGACCACAAATTTTTTTTTTTTTTTGTTGTGAAATGTGTGTGTGTGTGTTTGTTGGGGTGTGTGTGTGTGTGTGTGTCATGTGTGTGTGTGTGTGTGTGTGTGTGTGTGTGTGTGTGTGTGTGTGTGTGTGTGTGTGTGTGTGTTCATCTCTGTGTGTGTGTGTGTGTGTGTGTGTGTGTGTTCATGTGTGTGTGTGTGTTCATGTGTGGTGTGTGTGTGTGTGTGTGTGTGTGTGTGTGTGTGTGTGTGTGTGTGTGTGTTCATGTGTGTGTGTGTGTGTGTGTGTGTGTGTGTGTGTGTGTGTGTGTGTGTGTGTTCATGTGTGTGTGTGTGTGTGTGTTTGTGTGTGTGTGTGTGTGTGTGTGTGTTTGTGGTGTGTGTGTGTGTGTGTGTGTGTGTGTGTGTGTGTGTGTGTGTGTGTGTGTATGTGTGTGTGTTGTTGTGTGTGTGTGTGTTGTGTGTGTGTGTGTGTGTGTGTGTGTGTGTGTGTGTGTGTGTGTGTGTGTTAGTGTGTGTGTGTGTGTTTGTGTTGGTGTTCATGTGTGTGTGTGTGTTGTGTGTGTGGTGTGTGGTGTGTGTTCATGTGTGTGTGTGTGATGTGTGTGTGTGTGTGTGTGTGTGGTGTGTGTGTGTGTGTGTTTCATGTGTGTGGTGTGTGTGTTCATGTGTGTTGTGTGTGGTGTTTGTGTGTGTGTGTGTGTGTTCATGTGTAGTGTGTGTGTGTGTGTGTGTATGTGTGTGTGTGTGTGTGTTCATGTGTGAGTGTGTGTGTTGTGTGTGTGTGTGTGTGTGTGTGTTGTGTGTGTTGTGTGTGGTGTGTGTGTGTGTGTTTGTGTGGTTGGTGTGTGTGTGTGTGTGTGTGTGTGTGTGGTGTTCTATGTGTGTTGGGTGGTGGGGGTGCGTGCGTGCGTGGTGTGTGTGCGTGCGTGCGTTGTGTGTGTGTGTTGTGTGTGTTGTGTGTGTGTGTGTGTGTGTGTGGTGTCCGTGTGTTTGCTTGTGCGTGTGTATGTGTATGAGAGAGAGAGAGAGAGAGAGAGGAGAGAGAGAGAGAGAGAGGAGAGAGAGAGAGAGAGAGAGAGAGATGAGATGGACAGACAGACAGTAAGACAGACAGACGGACACTCCTACCCACAGAGAAGGTGAACACAAAGTGCAGTTTCTCACTCCATCGCTCCTCCCTTCAAAAAATCCTTCAATTCCCCCGCCCTTCACTATCCATCCTTCCCCATACACCCTTCCCCTTCCCCTCCCCCTCCCCACTCCCACCCTCCCCCCTACGCTTTCCATCCATCCATCCATCCCGCGTACCTTCTCTCATCCCCCCCCCCCCCCCACCACACACACACCCATTTTAATTTTCCTCCTCTTGAGGGCACTATGACGTCCAGCTGTCGACCGCTTTCACAATGCTTGAGAAGGCAAGAAAAAGCAGTTAAGTCTTATTAAACGATGAGAAAAGGTTGAGCGTCGTCAATCAATCACTCATGGGATTTCCCCTTTACCCCTCCTCCTCCTCCTCCACCCTCTCACTCACCATCCCTTTTCCTCCTCCTCCTCCCCCTCTTACCGCTGCTTGTACTACCCTCCTCTCCCCCACCCCCACCCCAACCTCACCCATTCCACCTTTCCCTTGTCTGTGCAAAGAAAGTCTGTTTGTCTAGGGGTAATTCTTCTTCAATCAAGCCCCGCTTTTTTCCCTGGCGTCAGTCTTTTGATCTGCAGAAAAATAGTGCATGGACTTTCTCCCCCCCCTCCCCCCCCCCCCCCTCCAGCGTTAAAAGGAAGATTGACCAATCGATATTCTGCATCTGCCGCATGCTCTCTCTCTCTCCCCTCTCTCCTCTCTCTCTCCCCTCTCTGCTCCCGCTCTCTCTCCTCTCTCTCTCTTTTCTCTCCCATCTCATAATCTGCATTCTTATTTGGTCTTTAGCGCATCATGGTATCATCGTAACGACAACGCCAATTATATTGTCGTTATCGATCATGACGTAGATCACTGTCGGTTTGACGTCACGAACTGTCCATGATAATGTCATTACTGACATCTTTAAGGAGCTCGGAGAAGGGCTTCAGCTTGGGTTTCTTTTATTTCTTTCATTGTTATGAGTTTCTTTTGTTTCATGTTATTTATTCATTGACTTATTCCCGTTCTTTATTTGTTCATGGGTAATTTTCCTTCTCCAAAGATGCTATGTTTCAATTCATGTCTTCGGTTGGTTTGTTGGTTGGTTTCTCATAAGATATCAACAATTGAATCAAAAATGCAAAAACCGCGCATCGACTACGCAAAAACTGCTACCCCTATTACGCAAAAATTGCTGTACCAACAACGTAAAACTTCAACCCTGATTACTCAAATCTGCCATACGATCAAAACGAAAACGCTACAATCGATAGTGCAAACCCTGCCTCCGATTACACAAAAACCTTCCACACCGACTACGCAAAAACGGCCACACCGACTACGCAAAAACGGCCACACCGATGGCGCAAAAAATGCTGCACCAAATAGAACAAAAACTGCCACACAGATAACGTCAAAAACTGCCACCGATTACGCATGCTACTCCGATCACGCAAAATCTGCTTCGCTGCCACACTGATCACGGAAAATGCCATACCGACTGCGCTAAATTTGGCACGCTCATTATGCAAACACTGCGTCACCGATGACGCAAAAACACTCCACTGTAACGAAAAAAAACGCCATAAAACCGAAAACGTAAAATCACAGTACCGATTATGCAAAACCTACTGCACCGATTACGCAATAATTCGCACACCGATTACATGAAAACCTGCTACACCAATTACATAAATATTTGCCACACTGATTAAGCCAAAATCGTTGCATCGATTACGCAAAAACAACTGCGCCGATTACATAAAAACTGCTACACCGGCTACGCAAAAGCAGCTGCACTGATTATGCGAACACTGCTACACCGACGACACAAACATTGCTACACCGAATAGACATACATTGCTACATCGATTACACCAAACTGCTGCACCGATTTTCACCAAACTTGGTGAAAAGAGGACAGCGGCTCAGGAACAAACCCGATCCATTTTGGGGACAGATCTGTCAGGGGCAGTTTTCCGGATTAGAGGCGATCCAGGATCCGAACGAGCTTGGTAGAGGTCTCCCCTTTTCCCTGGTCCCCTACCGGTTTTGTTGTTTTTGCTGTTTGAAAAGATGTTTAATCTAAGTGATACAAAGAATGGCTTCATTGTGATATAATTTACTTTTGTCTATCTTGTTGAAATCGTCTGCCACATGGCCAAGGGGGTGCTGCGGCGCATTGTTGTTGGAGCAGATCGCTGAGGTTCAAATCTCAGCATCCTTGGTGGTAAGCGCATCGAGACCCCCCTCCATCCCCCCCGTCTCCTCGAAGAACCACCACCACCCCCCCTCTCTACCCCTGTTTGTCATTGAGATGAATACGACGTGCAGCAGTCGAATGTACAGAACGAAAAGGGGTCTGAAAATCACGAAAAAGTCTCTATACTATAGCCATGCAATCGTCTCCTCAGAAATGCATAAAAGAGTGGAAGAATAAGCATATAAATAACACACATACTGGAAGAGAGAGAGAGAAAAGAGAGAGACAGAGAGAGAGAGAGAGACAGAGAGAGAGAGAGAGAGAGAGAGAGAGGAGAGAGAGAGAGAGAGAGAGAGAGCGTTCACAGTCCCCAAAAAATGAATTCCTGAAATTTTCAAATACGGCTTTAACTATGTCATCATCATTCACGAAACGGAACCAAACTTTATCAACGCAATCTTAAAACCAGACCCTCCATTTGAGCGACGTTAAAAAGCTCTGTGACGAATATTTGACTTTTGTTTGGGCTTAAATAGATTCATTTGTTGTAAAGTTAAGTTACCAGTTTCGTTTTTCTAGATTTCTTTCAATGTGACGAGATGAAAGCTGAATCTATGAAGAAAAAGAGAAGAAAAAAAAAGTGGAATGACGAAAAAAGTACCGTAGATTTGGGGGGTGATTGAGAACGTCAGTCCCCCGTTAGAAATAATTAATTTAGGAAATAGAGAAGGGGGAGTGGTGGGTGGTGAAAGGGGGAAGGGAGGGGGTTGTCCCGGAGTGGAGATTGGGTGGGAAATTCCAACACGCGCGCGCGTGCGCGCGCGCGCGCACGCACACACACGCACGCACGCACACACACACACACACACGTACACACACACACATACACACACACACACACACACGCGCGCGCGCGCGCGCACAGGAGAGCGACGAGAGAAGAAGAAGAAGAAGAAGAAGAGAGAGAGAGGAGAAGAGAGAGAGAGAGAGAGAGAGAGAGAGAAAGAAGAAGAAGAAAGGAGGTAGAAGAAGAGAAGAAGACGAAGAAGAGAAGAAGAAGAAGAAGAAGAAGAAGAAAAGAAGAGAGAGAGAGAAGAGAGAGAGAGAGAGAGAGAGAGAGAGAGAGAAGTAGAGAGAGAAAAAGAGAGGGAGAGAGAGGAGAGAGAGAGAGAGAGGGGAGAGAGAGAGAGAGAGAGAGAGCCCAGAGACAGAAACAAAGAGAGAGAGAGAGAGTATGTACAATTTCACTCAGCTGTCGCCCTGAACAAAAAGAAAGGGTCCAGCGTTTCCGCCTTTCCCTCTCCCTTCAATAACCTCTTATATAGTGCTTTCCCCACCCCCCACCCCTACCTCTACCCCTCTATTGTCCAAGGGAGAGAAGCCACGAACTACGGGCCAGTTTATGATCTCCAGTGCCCGGGGCCCGTTAAAAAAGGGGACTTTTATTTCGGCTGTTGGATTCCATGAGGGCTTTGCACCCCCTTGTGCGCCAATTGTGCGCCAGTATACCAAACACTTGGGTAATTCCTCCCGAAAATGGTCCTTTCCCCCTGTTAAAACCTCCATCCATGGGGCTGAAAAGAACTGAAGCCATGTGTGTGGGGGAGGGGGGGGGGGGTAGGGGCGGGGGGGGGGGGGGAAAAAAGGTTGAGGCGAGGGGAGGAGGGGGGGGAAAGGTTTGGGGCGGAAGGGGTGGGAGTTGGGGGGTGGGTTTTTTTTTTGGGGGGACGGGGGAGGGCGGGGCGGATGGAATGGTAAGGAGAGAGTAGAGGAAACGTGTGGGATCGATCTGTGTGTGGGGTGGGGTGTGTGTGTGTGTGTGTGTGTTGTGTGTGGGGTGTGTGTGTGGGGTGTGTGGCGCGCGCGCGCGCGCGCTCGCTTGTAGGGTGTGTGGTGTGTGTGTGTGTGTGGTGTGTGTGTGTGTGTGTGTGTGTGGTGTGTGTGTGTGCGTGAGTGTGAGTGTGTGGTGTGTGCGTGCGTGCGTGCGTGCGTGCGGTGTGTGTGTGTGTGTGGTGTGTGTGTGTGTGTGTGTGTGTGTGTGTGTGTGTGTGTGTGTGTTTTGTGTGTGTGACAAAGAGAGAGAGAGAGAGAGAGAGAGAGAGAAAAAGAGAGAGAGGGAGAGAGACAGACAACAGACAGACGACAAACAGACACAGAGATAAAGACAGACAGACAGACAGACAGACAGACAGACAGACAGGGGCAGAGAGACAGACAGACAGCAGACAGACGAGCAGACAGACAGACAGACAGACAGAATACTGACATATCCTATTTCACTCAACTCCCTCTCCCTCTTTTCGCACTCCCCTCTCAACCCTTCTTCCCTCCCCTCCATCCCCACCCCAACACACA
>JAFLJL010016653.1:40544-51544 GCA_018398815.1 Conus ventricosus
TGTTTTTAAAATTTGCATTGTTAATTTTGGGGGAGGAAATTGTCGAAGTTACTATTGTTCTTTTTAGCGGAAAACCCCCGAAAAACCCCTTTCAGGGGGGGTTTAAACTGGTTTAATTTTGGTCCCTTTTTTTTTTTTTGGTAACTTTTAAAATCTTTTTTTTTCCCTTGGCTTTGCTTATTTTAAAACCCCTACGACTTTGTAAAATTTTCATGAAGCGAAAACCATTTTGGCCCCGCATTCGTTTTCAAAAGCATGTTCTAAAACGAAGGGCGGTCTTGAGTTGTTTTGTTACAAACTTTTTTAAAAAAAAATTAAAAAATGAGTGCTTTTAAATTTTACTGATGCAAAATATTTTTTGGGGGCCGCATTTAAAAAAATTTTCTTAAAAATTTTGCAACTGATACTCTTAAACATTGCTGTGCCCCAGACTCCCTCTTTTCATAAAAAGGTGATTTACCCCATTAAAAGAGTTTTATTTTAAAACCCCTTTTGGGAAAACGCCCAACTCAAGAAAGCGGGGTTTTAAAGTCTTGATGCTTTGTTTTATCAGAACCAGTTAAACTTTGCTGTTTTTTGGGGCATCAACGGGGTGTGGAGTGTGTTGTGTAATTTAAATACCACGATCCTTTGGTGGGGGGTAAAGGTTCCCAGTTTTCTTTTTTATTACACCTTCGACGTATTTTGCTGAATTGCAAGCGCCATTGCCAAATGACAAACCGTTTAACCCACTCAGCAAAATAAAAGAAGGAGGTTTTTAAAAGGGGTTTTGAAACCCGAATTAAAATTATTAACATCAAGACAGGTTTTTAGAAAAAAATTTGGGATCAAAAATCATGGCCTAGGCGCCCTTTTAAATTTTCGGGGCCGCCAAAAATTTAAAACTATGACTGGCTTTCCTCCTTTAAAAAACCCTTTTTTTTCGGGGAAAAAACGTTCCCCTGGGTCCCTACGCAAGAGCTTTAAAACAGCGGAAAACCCATTTATTTTAAAGGACACTTCTAAGGGCCTAATTTAGAGGGGAATAAAAAAGAATAAACGATCTATTGGGATTCCGTTTGGTGTTTGCTAGGTTGCAAGCAAGGCGGGATCGAGCATAACTAAACCCTTTTTATTTGGCTTTGCGCACAAAAAAAAATTTATTTGAAAATTTAAGGACCCCTTAAATTTCTACGTTGTTTTTCCCTTCAAGTTTAAAAGATACCAAAATTTTTTTAAAATTACCCCAAGATCGAAAGTAGACTTGCTTTTGGAAACTGGTTTTATACATGCTTCCTTTCTGACCTCAGACCCCTTTTGGTTAAAAATTAAAAATTTATAATAAGAAATTTTTTATGCGGGCAATAAAACAGAAGGGTTTGGGGGGAAAAAAAACGCATAAATTCGAGCCAGTAATATTCAAAAAATTAAAAGAACCCCCAAGATTAATTCTCAAATTTTCCCAAAGCCCCAACCCCAAAAAGTCTTTTAAAGACTACCCAAAGCTTGCGGGACTCTTTTTCGGGGATGACCATAATAGGGAAAAGGCAGGGGCTTGTTTTTGGGTTTAACTGGAAATGGGAAATTATTTGGGTTTTTTATCTTACTAAATGAAACCCCAAATTTATTACGAGAATTTAATGTCCAAAAGTGCTGGGCCCTTAAACCCAAAATACTTTGCTTGCGGGAGAAAAAAAAGCCAGTGCAATACCCCCCAAATATTCCTGGAAAAGCGTTTAGGGCCCTTTACCGGGTTTAATTTTTTTTTAAAAATTTTCGAAAGGGTTGATCAACTTTTTTTTTTACCCATGATTTTTTTCAGGTGGGGCGAGGGCGGGGGGACGTATTTAAACCCTTTGGGGCCACCGCCGCCTGTAATAGCCTTTCACCGTGTATTATTGAAAAACCCCCAAAAAGGGGCCCCGTTATACGTTGCTAATGGGGACCCCCTGCTCTCTAAACAATGTTTTTTTATTCGTTTGTTTGCGTTGCTTTTCTTCATAAAAAATTTTTTTCGATAGTTTTCTTATTCTATTCACTTGAGTTGGGAATTGGTCTGGGTTAGTGGGTTAGCACTTTTTGTTTTGCCTGTTTTTTTGTTAAAAGTCTTTTAGTCTTTGTCTTATTTTTTCTTTAATATCAGGTCCAAAGGTTGGCGTTTTCGCCCCCAACGATTTTTTTCCTTTTTTCTTTTTATATGCTCATCTATTTTTCACCTTTTTTTTGCTAAATTTTTTTGTTAATTCCCCTTTCTGACCCTTTCTCAAAGCATAAACAAGGGCCCGCTTTTTCTGCATGGGTAGGGGGTGAGTGTGTTTGTTTTTTAATGCTGTTTCTTTAAAAAAAAGGGGTTTCTGTCTATTGATTGTTTATTTTTTCTGCCAAATTAAATTTTAAATTTTTTAAAGGGTTCCATGTTTTGTTTTTGGTTCTGTTGGGGGGTTTCCTGCAGGTGTTTTTGAATTTTTGAAACTCCCTCCCTATCAAATTTTGGTCGGCAACCCAAGGCAAATTTTGATCTTTACATGAGTTTTTTTAAATTGTCTCTTGGCAAAAAAAAATTTTTGAGGGGGTTTGGGTTTGTTGTAAGCCGAACAGATTCTTTTGATCCCCCTTTTAAAAAAAATAAACCATTTCTTTTTTCAAAAATCTTTTTGGGTTTTAAATTCGGGGGTTTCTTGACCTAAATTTTGTAAAATGCTTTCCCAAACCTTTCTTTCGTTAATTCACGCCCCCATTGGAGAGCGCTGAGCGATGCCGTGTCAAAAGGGAATCTTTTTACTCATGTCGTTCCGGATAAAAAAAAATCATAACTTCTTCGCTTCAATTCCTGCATTTTTTTAAATAATTAAAATTTTTTTTTTGTTTATAAAAAAATGGCACTAGCACATGGTCGATTTTTAACCCGTATGAAGACGAAAGAACCCTTTTGGCGTGAAGGGAAAAAAAGCGGGAAAATTACTTTTCCAAAAATCCTTTTACTATTGATGCGGGATCAAAAATTTTTACGGGCCCAAAATTTTCCCGACCTAGGGGGGGTTTAAGTGATTTTTGCCAGGCTTGCAGTCTTACTTTCCCAAAAAAAGAACTCGTTCAAAAACAGACCCAATCAGGGGCAGTTGTTCCCGAAACTGGGGCGGGCAATCGTTAAGGGAAAAATTTTTATAAAAAATTTAGGGGGAAGAAATTTTTCTTTACACAAAGCAGACATATTTTTAAAACCCATTTGATCTATGGTAAAAGGGAATGAAAGGGGGTGGGCTTTGCGTTTCAAGGGAAATTTAAAAAAAAGAAGCGCTTTAAAAAATAGAATAGGCGTGCAGATAAATTTAAAAAGGAAAAAAATTTTGTAGGGTAAAGGGTTTTTGGTTTTGGAAATCGGGTTTTCCCTTCCCTTAGATTTTGAGTTGTTAAAAAACGGGATGGGACCCTACTTTAAGGAGCATTTTTAAAAACAGTTTTTCAATGAACTAACTTTTTAAATTGGGGAAAACCCAAAAGGGGGTTTTTAAAATCATCAGACACCGAAAGGGAAAGTAAAAAGCTTTTTTGACATTCGCTAGAGTTTGACGTTTTTAGCAACCCTGATTTTGCAAAGCTGATTAAGGACCCAAAATTTAAAATCAAAATTAGCCCAATTTTATTACGAAAGAGTGATTCATCAAAACAACATATCCCCGAAGCGGGCAGACGCTATTGGAAATTTTTGTTTTTAAACACCACAGCAAAATCGCTTTAAAAGGTTTTTTTTTGCTGTGTGAAGATGAAGAAAACCCTTCAAAAAAGCAAGGAAAAGTTTTTTAATCCCAAAAAAACGAAAGTGCAATGTTTCAATTGACGGTTTGTCCTAACCCAAAACTACGCTTTGCGGGCTTTTGAAAAAACCCTTTTTTCTCATTTTGGGCGAAAAAAAGAAAAAAATTTTTTGGGGGGGGGGAGGGGGTTTGAAATCCAAAAAACAGACCTAAATTCTAAAGATTTAATCTTTTAAATTTTAGGTTGATGAAATTTTTTAACAACAAAAAAAAGGTTTTTTGGATTGACCTTTAAAGGGCAAAAGAGGGTAATGAGTTGTATGGAAGCGGGGAGAAAAGTGAGAGGCGTAATAAAAAATTCAAATTGATAAAAAAAAAAAGAAGCCGATAACCGCTTTAAAGTACATTTTTTTTTTTTATTTTTATGATGCGCAGTGAAAATTCAAGGAAAACAGAATTTGAAAATTTTGTTTAAACTAAAATTTTTTTTCA
This sequence comes from Conus ventricosus, assembly GCA_018398815.1. NCBI lineage: Eukaryota > Metazoa > Mollusca > Gastropoda > Neogastropoda > Conidae > Conus > Conus ventricosus. The sequence continues at coordinate 44,771 of JAFLJL010016653.1, forward strand.
TTTTTTTAAAAAAAAATGTTTTTTTGGGGTTTTCCCAAAAAGCCTACGCCCGGAGTTTCCAAGAGAAGGGGGTTAAAAGGGGGAGGCAATTCTGCTGTTATAGAAACCCCCGAAGTAAAAACCTTCAGAAAACAAACATTACACAATGCAACAAAAATAGAGCAGGATTTCAAAATACAGCAAAACCAAAAGAGGTATTTGCCCCCTTTTAAAGCCCGTTACTTTTGTTAATCCTTTCCCCTCGCTATAAACGCTCTTTTCCGCAGGGAAAGAGCGTAGGTTTTTTAGCCCAAAGGGCCCTAGGGCACCCCCGCTTTACCCCCAGGAGGTTTGTCTTTGGGCCCCGGCTGTGCCTTTATTAGCTGTAAGTGCGGCCCGGGAAAAAATTAAAAACGAAAATCCAAAAACACCCCGCTTGGGGTTTAAAAAATAAAAGCTAAACTTAGCTCGTTTTAAAAATGACAAATAAAAAAGCGCTAGTTGACCCCAAAAATCACGGATGAAGAATTTAAAACGTTTACAGGCCGATTTTGTTTATTTCAAAGACCCAAAAATTTGTCTTCAAGAAAGGCGGGGGGGCAAGTTTTTCCAACAGCCAAAGGGGGCCGGGCCCCAGCAGATAAAAAAGGAATGCTTTAAAAAAAATAACGAGACATTAAAATCTGTTCTAAAGCTCAATTTTAAAAACACCAAAAAAGGGGTTTTACTTTGGGTTTTTGAGTCCAAGCGCAAAAAGGGCCGTTGATATTGATTCGGGGTTTAAACCGTTTATTTTTTTTAATTTAAATAAATATGTTGGTTAGAAAAAAAAGGGCAGATGGCTAAGTATATGAAGGGAAAAACGAATTGTTGAAGGAATTTCTCGAAAAGGGGAGGGGTTTATCAAGAGCACTGAATGATTTGATTTGAAATCATTTTACCCCAAAAAAGTTTCAGGGGAATGTTTTTTTGTTTTTTATGCAATTTTAAAGTTCCAGGGTAAAAATAAACCCAAAAGGGGGGGGGCCGGCCCCCGTTTTAAAAAAAGGGTTTGCTGTTTTAATGACTTTTTAACAATAAATGAAGGGAAAAACTAGGGGGGGGAAAAATTGGGGGTTGGGGCTCGAAATAAACAGCCCGATATTCTTTCTCATAATGGATTAACACCCGGGGTTTGGGGAGGGCCCAACTGCTTACACAGTTTGGGCGCTGCCCCTTTAAAGCTAAAATGAAGGGGTTGGTTGGTCAAAAGGGCCCAAAATCCCTTTGAGATTAGATTTAAAACAGGGGTAAAATTTGCACCGATTGGAGGCAAGGGTTACATTCCCCTACCTCGAGAGTTGGTTTTAAAGAGGCAGTTTTAAACATAAAAATTCAGACGACAAAAAGATTCCTTTTGGTGTGTTTTGCAAGGCTGCATCATTTTCCGCGAAAAACGCAGAAAAAAGTGACTAACTATCGGCCCAAAACGCCAAAGATCTTAACTTCAATGGAAAAACCTTTCCCGTTTAGTTTTAGACCCCAAAATTGGGTCGTTTGAAGAACAAACAAACCCCCAAAAACTGTAATTTTTTTACACATTGGGGGGAGGAAAACAAAAATTTTGGTTTCCCAATTTTAAAATGTTTAAAAACCCGTCCCAAAAATAGGCGGGAAACCCGGCCCCCAAAAATTCCCTGTGGCTTACTCCTTAAAGTTTTCGGGCCCGCAGGGTGCCCCATTACCCCATTGATACGCCAAAAGAGCAGTTTTTTGGCGCATTTCTTCAAAAAAAACTAAATACAAAAAATTCTGCAGAAATGTTTAACAAGAATTTTCCTTTTGTGCAAGCCCCGAGTGAAAATTTAAAAAAATTGTAAAAGGTTTTGTAGACTGTAAGGGCAGAAATAACTACGCCCCCGCCAGGATCTAAAGTTAGTTTTAAGAATTGGGGAAAAGGCTTTTCAAACAAGTCCAAGGAGTTTCGCCGGGCTTTGGGAAACATCATTGTTCTTATGAAAGGGGCCCGCGCCAAAAAAAATTCGAAAAACAGTCTTTAAAGAGTTTAAAACATCAGATTTTTTCATTTGCCTTCTTTTTTGTCAGGTCGGATGGCGCCTTCCTCAGCCCCCAGAATTATACAGGGCCCAAAAGCGGCTAGAAGATTTTTACCCCGCAAGCAGCAAAGTGCTTTAAAGAAATGTTCTAATAATCTAAATTTATCTGAAATCTTTAAAGGCCCCGAGGACAAAACAGTATGCCTCAGCCATCACTGTTTGGGTTTTGGTTTTGGCCCCTCTCAGACGCCGCGAATCCAAAAAGAAAAAGAAACCCTTTATCACATTAGGGGAAAATTCAGAGGAGCAGCGCACAAAAAATGCAATCTTCAATAAGTTTTTCCCCAGACAGGGGAAACCTGCCCTTTCTTTCTTAAAATTGCGAGGTTTCGCCTTTCATTTATAATGGGAAAACCCGTAGAAAGATTTCCTTTTTGGGGTCTTTCATCGCCCGTTTATTTAGAAAAATAATTTTGTTTCATTTTTAAAAAACATGCCTTTTTTTGACTTATGAGCACTTTATGGGATCATTAGAGGACTAGCTATGTCATTAAAAGGGCCTGCCAATAACGGAAGAATTTTTACCCAATTTGTTAGAAAGGGGGTTTACCTTTTTGAAAACATGAAAAAGTTTGGGGAAAAATTTGCCCCGGAAAAATTTCACTTCCGCCTAAAAAGGGGTTCTTTTCTAGTCTTTGAGGGAAAAGGGCATCAGTTTCTGATTTTCCAGCATGCTCAAGATGCGTGGCAGAAGTTAGATTGTAAAACGATGGGGACTTAAAACTTTTTTAAAACTCCAAATTATGGTGATGGAAAGTTTGTTGGCGGAAAATTTTTTGAAAATTTTTGAAAGACCTGCATTTAAAAAAATTATAGCTGGATCCTGCCATTACATTTCTGCGCCCGGGATGAGTTGGGGGCGCTTTTTTTAAAAAATACTGGGTACAGATTGATTTATTGTCGTTTTCCAATGATTCAGTTTATTTTTAAAACGGATTGCGGGGAGGAATTGTTTTTGGCGTCGCATCATTACTGTAAAAACAAACAACAAAAAAACTTGGATTTTATTTTGATCCAAATAAAAGGTTAACTATTCATGTATTTAGCCAAACAAAACTGTTGGTTGGGCCCAAAGGCGCAACACTTCCCTTACGTTCTTCAAGATGGACAAGGGAAAGAACAATTTTTCAAAAAGGCATTAAATTTGGTTGGGCAGTTTTTTAAGCCCAAAACAACAGGTGGTTTTTTTTCTAGAAGTTTTACTTAGAATTCCCCATGAACTCCAGGACCTAAATAATTTGGGCATCCCTTTGCAGCAGAAAGGGTTTAAAGATGGATCCAAGGGGAGCCCCCTAAAAATTGTGCCCAAATTTCGGGGCAAAAAAAATTATTTTTCTGTCCTTACCCGGCTTCTCCCAAATTTTTTTTAAGACATGGTTTGAAGTTGACAGGGAGTTTATCGATAATTGCTTTTGATCAAAAACAGTTCATGAAACCATACTCATGAAAGGGAAAACTGTTTTAGAACTAAATCCCCAGATGCTTCCAAAAAGGGGCTTTTTCAAACGATGAAAACAGCTGTTTCGGGGGAAAAGGGGCTATGGGGAATCGCCCCAAGCGCCAAAAAAATGTCAGATTTGGGCACCAAAGAGAACGAAAACAATTAAGATGATTTTAAAACCCAATTATCAGGGCTTTTAGAAGATTTCAATTTATCAGCTTTTTGGCTTTAAAGAGAAAAAAAAAAAAAATCCAAAATTTGACAAAAAACCCGTATTTTTTGGGGGGTTTCTGTTTTTTGAATTATCCAAAATTTTTTGGGGGAGAGTTTCTTTATGAATCTTTAAAACCCCCCCTATCCTTTAGCCAGAGTACTTTACCCGAACAGAAAGTTTTTTTATAGATATTTTTATGAAGGGGCCCTCTATAAAAAAAATGGAAATGGGAAATAGTAAAGGTCATGCGGGGTGGTATGATACATCCCGATTATCCTAAAAATTCGCCTTTGCATTCAATTTCAAAAAGAAGGTTTTAGGAAAAATGAAGGATGAATTATCTGGAAAGGGGGATTAAAAGGGGTATGTTGGTTTTTTTTTGGGCAAAAATGTACAGTATTTCGAGCCCGGAGAAAACAAATTTGGGAAAACAAAAGGAAAAACCCGCGCCCTTGTGCAGTCAAAATATCACATGACAATTACCCAAAAAAGCATTTTTTTGGCCCTTAAGGGCTTTTCATCATGACAACGTAAAACACCCATCTAATCTACATGAGATCAAAAACAAATGTTGTTTAAAAAGAAGTCATTAGAAGAACAACACAAAAAGGGTGTTTGTTTTAAACCGAGTTTTTCATATTTCAATTGGGGGATGGAGGACCGCATAAAACAAGGGGGTTTTTTATTTTTCATCAATTTTATTATAAAATCAATAATTTTGCTTCATCCAATTTTATTTAAATTTTTTTTCATGTTTTCTTGACGAGTTCGAATTTTTTTTATTTTTTTCAAGAAAATTCTTTTTTTTTAATTTGGGGGTTTTTGGGTTTTAGGTGATTGGTTTATTTAGCATGCATTTGATTAATCCCCGAAAATTGGGGGTTTCCCTTTAAAAGCCCCTTACGCCTGAAATGATTCCCGTATCATTTTTTAAGGTCTCTTCCTTTTCCATTTTGTTTCGTTTTTGCGCTTCCCCTTTTGGGGCCCTTCCCTTTTAAACCAAAATATGTTTTCGAAAAAAATTTAAATTTTAAACGGAACTGTGCCGGTAGGATTATCTGCAGTTTCCCTTTTTCACAAAAGATCTTGAGGAGCTGGGTTTTTTTTGTTGTGGCAGTTTCTCGTAAAAAATACACGGGCGGATTCATCTTTACAAAACTTTTTATTTAATGGGTCAACCCCTCAAATTTGGGTCGGTTGCCCTGTGCGAGTGTCCCCTTTTTGCTTCTCCCGGGTAAATTTAAAAGGTACCTTATTTCAATCCAAATGGTAATTTTTGCCGGGATGAATGGAGTTTCAGCAACATTTATTGTTTTTCTTTTGATTTTTTTGTATGGTTTTGCCTTTAAATTCTTCTTTTTCTTGGGCCGCAAAACTGAGGGCAGTCTTCTAACCTTTCTGTTTTTCGGAATTGTCAATAGCCTCTATATCTGGTAGGAAAAAAAAGTCTTTCAGTAATGTTTGTTAAGTTTTCAACAAAAGGGGTTGATCTGTAACCCCCCCGGGGAAATGCCTCTTTTAATGGTAACTCTTTTTTTTAAACAAAAATTTGATTCACTTGCCTTTAAATTCTTTTCCATCATCGACTTGAATCAGCGGGGAAAAGTTAGGGGCCCCGTTGGTATATATTTTTGTATAGCGACGGAAAACAGAAAGCACTCTTTTGTTTAATTGGTTCAGCATCTTTGTATCTTAAAAGCCATGTAAAAAGATGTGGTGGTACTTAATTTTTCCGTCTAATCCTATAAAGGGGAAAAATATAGAAGACCTTTTGGGGGTGTCTTTTGGGATTGTGTCCAAATGGGGTCTCTGTATTGTTTAGGTTGCAGGTAAAAAAATTTTCCCCAAATCGCTTGTTTAGAAAACCTTCTTTTGCGTTTGTTCACTGACTCCCGCTCTTGGTTAGCTTTTGTATTGCTGTGATGCCCTTCCATACCCCCTTTTGGGGGAATAATAGATTTTGTTCTTTTTTTTTTCAGCCAATAATTATGTCAACAAAAACCGACGGTCATACCCAAAGACAAAAACGCGATTTCTTGATCTTTTGTTTTTCGAGGTTTTAAAAAACACTGTTTTTTGGGGGCAATGTCTGGACCCGGGTTTTCCTTTACTAATTTAAATTGTTTTATTGCTTGATCAACTCTTTAAATAGTAAGTGCATGCCCTTTCTTTTCAGGTGTATTTTTAAAACTAATGCTCAAGTCTCTCCTTTTATAGGGGTCTTGGCAGCGCTAGTTCTCCCATGCTTTGTTATGCTTTTTCTCTCGCCGTATTCCCCCGTTTTCTAAAATCGAATTCTTCCCCTAAAAGCAAACGAAAATTTACCACAGCGCCCCCTATCATTATTTCAGGAAGCCATTTTTTATAAATGTTTTTTTTTTCTTACATATTTATATTGTCGGAATTTTTCCTTTTTGACTAAAAATCTTTCGTGGCAACCCAAAATGCTGATAGCAATCAGCTTTGTGAATCCTCAAAGTCAGTTTGCCCAAGATCTGCCGGTTTTATTTTTTTAAAAGCTTTTACCAAAACATTGAGTTCCTACACTTAGACCTCCAAAAACAGCAGAAGGTTCAAGGTTAGCAACAGTTTTTTCGGTGCTCATTTTTGAAAATAAAAAATTATAATTATTAAAAAACATGAAATGATGATCCACAGCTACAAGGGAGCCCAAACCCTTTCCCGAACTTTGAAGACCCAAATAGACCAAGTATTATGCCCCAAAAAAGGGGAGGGGATTCTTTGGCAGCATGTGGGGAAAAAAAAAAAACGTTCCCCGGAATGAATTCAGCATTTTAACGATTCAAAGATGTCGCCCCCAAGAAAATTTTTTTTGTATCATAAAGGGATTAGGCAGTGGGGGCTAGAATGGTGAAAAGTGTGGGGCAAAAGGGTTTTTAGTTTTACACTTAAAATATCAGTGATTTGCTCCCTTTTTTGAACAAAATCTTAGTTTTGATTAACGCAAGAATTTTAAAAACCCAAAATTTTTTTTAAAAAGTTTTCATTGATCCCTTTCTTTTAAAACTTTTTTCTTAATTTTT
>JAFLJL010016654.1:12597-15097 GCA_018398815.1 Conus ventricosus
TAAGGGACAAGAAGCAGAAGCAGAAGCAGAAGAAGAAGAAGAGGAGGGGAGGAGAAGGAGGAGGAGGAGAAGGAGGAGGAGGAGGAGAGCAAGAGGAGGAGGAGGAGAAAGAAAGTTGCTACAATGGGTATATGAACGAGTTCAAAGGCCTTCCACCTCCACCCCTCGTCCCCCGTCACTACCTCCACGCCTCGTCCCCCGTTACTACCTCCACCCCAAAGGGAACTTCTTAGTCCGAGGTCCTAAAGCCTCCTCGGATTCTGCGCACGACTAACAAGGCATCTCTCCGGCGAGGGCTGTTAGAGCTGTGACGAAGTATCATCACTCGCGTCCTTTCCATGTGCCTCTCAATCAGGTTTTGAACTGCTGGCGATTGCTCTGCGACAGAACCGCTCGTTATGAGCCTGTTAATGACGAAGAATAATGCGAGAAGGGGGTAGGGGATGTGTGGTAGCGTGAAGGGAGGGCGGAAGTGGGTGCGTGAGTGGGGGGGGGGGGGGAAGGGGGGGGAGGGGGGAGGAAGAGTCGAATAAGCGACATGAGAACTGTGGCATTGAAGGGGGCTCGAGTTACTGCGCCTGAACAACCGTGTATGAAAAGTGAGTTGAGAGAGAGAGAGAGAGAGAGAGAGAGAGAGAGGGGTGTTAAATGGAGTGAGAGTTCTGATGGTGTATTCGAATCAAGACTTACAGAAGGATTTGCCAGTTGAGGTATATGATTTTTAATTAAGAAATAAAATTACTGAGACATGAAATGCTTACGAGGAAATTTCTTGAAATGTTGACGTCAACTCAAATTTTGTCGATTAGCCGGAAGTGAAGCCCACACGTATTATCCAGAGTAAGCTGGCTTGGTTTTTGTATTGATCAATGCGTGGTGGAGGCAGAAGAAATTTCTGCTTACAAGAACTGTTGTTCATTCTTGTGAAAACTGGCATAAATGTAGCATGCCATGATAGCCTATTTGTCGACATTCTAATCATAAATGTTGCCTTGTTGAATTCAAGATGCTCATTTGGAGGCAGTATGTTTAGTGCTTTTATTTTTCATCCGTTGTTAGAGGTATAGCTGAAAGGACTCGCTTTGCTGCTCGTCTAGGCCGGGAATTCTGTCTTTTGTTTCGACATCACTGCTCCTATCTCATATTATAGAAACGTAACTGACATATAACTATAACATTATATGTGTGTTGAAGAAAAACTTATATGCAGTAGCGATAATAAAGAGGTTTGGTTCAGATAAGAGGAAGAGGGTTTTTTAATGATCTTGCATAAATTATCAAGATGAGACTGCATTGTTATTCTTCATTTACCATTGCACCTAACAAACGATATTCATCTACCCTTTTCAATAAATGTACCGTTCAAATGAAGTATTGGGCAAAGAGGAGCTGACTGGTGTTTTGGGCTAGTGGTATTGACTGAATGTTTTGCCCTTAAGTTTGAATTACGCCAGTTTAATACCTCAATAAGACATTCATGCGGAAATGTTTCCATTATTTGTAGATACCTCCCATTTATTTAGAATTATGAGTCGTCAGCAAATATTCCGTTGTGACTTTCTCATCTAATATAGATAGTGGTAAATATTTGAAAATACAAAATAGGAGGGCTAAGCACTAAACCTTGGTGAACTCCTTGTCTGACAAAGTCTGTAGAGGACGTTTTGCCATTAAGCAACACATGCTGAGTCCTGTCGTTTAAGTATGATTGGAATAATGAGTCTACTGAGGAATATAGTTTTAAGAGAATGGATTGAGCAACAAAATCAAAAGCGTATGTGAAGTCAAGAAAAACAACACCTGTCAGTTATGACTGGTACATAGTTCAAAGCCATCAGTCATACATTTGTGATGGATATATAGATATATAGATAATAGGTAAGTAGGTAGGTGGTCTGTGGGTGGGTGGGTGGGTAGGTAGGTAGGCAGGTAGGTAGGATACCTTTCTGTGTGTGTATGTGTCCGTTTTTACGTGCCTATGTAGGTGTATGTTTATGTAAAGGCAGCACCCGACACATCAGAAATAAAAAGATATTACTCTGGTCTGTGTTTTCCACCATTTAAATCCGCACACTTTTGCTTTCAGATACAAGAAGCAACAAACGGATCTTTCTGTCTGGCATCGGAAGAACCAGCAGACGATATGGCGCTGTCCTGTTGGCAACAGACGGTGGTTGTGTGGATATGTCTCCTTGTTTGCTCCATTCATCTAGTGTGGACTGGTAATGCTGTCTGTCTGTTTGTCAACTTGTTCTCCTCTCTCTCTCTCTCTCTCTCTCTCTCTCTCTCTCTCTCTCTCTCTCTCTCTCTCTCTCTCTCACACACACACACACACACACACACACACACACACACACACACACACACACACACACACATTCACTCATTCACAAAGACATACACACACGCGCACGCGCGCGCGCACGCACGCACACACACACACACACACACACACACACACACACACACACACACACACACACACACACACACACACACA
>JAFLJL010016654.1:22597-27597 GCA_018398815.1 Conus ventricosus
CCTTACATTTTCTATTAACATACGTATTGACTTAGGTTCACGGTCTCTTCTAGAATCTTCAATTTTTATACTGGTCCTTTTGACGTATTTGTTAATGAGGTCATGCAACTTAAATATGTTAGTGGATTTAACGTGATGTCGTGTTTTGAGCTGAAGTCTTGGTATGAAGCTGCGTTACCATAGTTATCAATCAAATCACCAATACAGAATATGCCTTTAGTTGCAAGTTCTTTATATGTATATGTTTCCCGCCAATTTTCATATTCTTATTATAGAATATTGGTTCCGCTAAAAGTTCCTCTGGTGTTTTGGGTTCGATTTATTTCTAAACATTTGATATATCTCAAAAGTATCCTTCCAAAAATATTGGTGTGTTTATATCTGGAGAAGAAATCTGGACCAAATAGCGTCCAGTTTTCTGCGTCTTTAAAACAATGAAAGAACACTTGTTTCCATTTATGATTACTATTATGTAATTTTCGAAACCACGTTAATTTCAATGCATTCATATAGCAGTAAATATTTGGTATTCCCATTCCACCGTCGCGTATATTTTTAACTGACGTATTTCTATTAATTCTATCACGTTTATCGTTCCATATAAACTTAAAGCAAATTTTTTGGAGATTTTCAATAAAGTTGTCGGGAGGGTTTGGAAGTAACAACCATAGATGAACTAGTTTGACAGAACCATCGATTTTAGTACAGCAACCCTTCCAAGAGGGTTATCAATCGCTTCATCCATATATTTAATAACAATTTTATTTTTTGGGAATTTTTCATCAAAATTTAGCCGTGCACAATCTTCCAGTTCATTTGCAAAATATATACCAAGTATTTTAAATTTTGGGGGATTCCAGTTAAATTTAAGGTGTGGCATGAATTTGATGTCACTGTTCATCTTTCTGCCGAGCCAAACAACAAACGTTTCCCAACATTAAGTTGTAATCCCGATTTGTTTCCAAAATCTGTTAATACCTTGAAAGTTAATTCAAATGTTTCTCTGTCCCCGTGTTGGAATAGTTCGGTGTCATCGGCAAATTGGGATATCTTATGTTCTGTTTGTCCTATTTGAATTCCTTTGATACTTGTGTTTTCTCGTATCAAAATTTTGCTAAGATTTCAGCACAGAGTATGAATAAATATGGCGAAATCGGGTCACCCTGTCGGCAGCCTCTCTTTATTTCGAACCATGGAGACGATTGACCGTTTACTAGAACTGTTGATTTGATATTGTAATAGAAAGTTTTGATCCACCTTTTATGTCTTTATGGAAACCATATGCGTCCAAAACTTTAAACATGAAACCCCAGTCAAGAGAATCGAATGCCTTTTCAAAATCTATACCCAATAATAATCCTGCAGTTTTCTGTACTTTGCAAAAATGAATAATATCATATGTTAATCTTATATTATTACCCATATATCTATTAGTCATAAATCCTGATTGATCTTCGCTAATAAGCTTTGGGAGAACCTTCTTTAATCTCCTAGAAATACATGTTGTAGCAATTTTGTACACAAACATTTAAAAGAGAGATTGGCCTCCAGTTTTTTAGATATTCTCTCGATTTATCATCTTTTGGGAGACATATAATGATTCCTTCCTTTTGTTTTGAGACATTTCTCCTTTGATAAAACCTTCGTTTATAGACCTCACGACCAGCTCACCAATCTTTTCCGCCAAAAAAACTTAAAAAACTCTACTGTAAACCCATCCGATCCTGGACTCTTGCCGTTATTCATATTTTTCAAAGACTGTGTGGCTTCTTCAAGCGTTATTTTACCTTCTAAACTTTTGGCTTCATTTTCCGACAATGTGGGTATATTTTGTACCATTTCTTCTATTTCACAGTTGATCATGTCTTTTTTTTCATACAACTTTTCGTAAAAGGATTTTGTTTCATAGACAATATCACTTGTCTTATCTAAAAGGGTACCATCGTTTCGTACAATTTTTGTCATTTGTTTATTTATATAGTTTCTTTTTTCTAACCCACAAAAATACTTCGTTATTTTTTCACCTTCAGCGACCCATCTAGCTTTTGAGCGTATTAAAACACCTTCCATTTTCTTTTGCCTAATTTCTCTTAATTTTCTATTTTTATTTTCTATTTCTTGGAGTACATGATTGTTTTTAATTGTTGTTTTTCTAACTCTTCAATTTCGTTCTCGAGACCGTTTTCTAGCTCTTTATTTGCTTTCTTTTTCATTGTAGAATAAGCGATGGTTTTACCTCTAATTTCCATCAATAAAACATCAAGGAGTAGCTGGGCTGAGATAGTAAAGTGGATATCTAAAGTTGGTATTTCCGGTAGTTTATTTCTATCGTACGGTCGCGGCATACTGTGAAACTATCGTGTCTATGAGACCATTTATTTCGTTAATGTATTCCTGATCTTTAACAATGAACAGTTAAATTTCCAGAATGTATTTTTCTTGCTTTTCTCTCCAAAAGTCATTTCCATTGTTATCAATGAATGATCAGTTCGATATCCTGGCAAAATATCTGTGGAGGTAATGTAATTGCATACATTCTCAGAAGTAAGAAAAAAGTCTAATCTGCTCTGCTGTAATGGGTTACTTCTTCTCCAAGTGAAACGTTGTAATTGCGGATTGTATTCTCTCCAAATATCTACCAAGAAATTGTCATCTATCATCTCCTCTACTTTTTCTCTAGACTTCACATTATTATCATGTTTGTAATTACAATAATCTAAGTTTGGGTTTAATACTAAATTCCAGTCTCCTGCAATAATAAGATTTGCGCAGTTTAATTCTTTTATTTTCTTATTTGTTAGTTCATAGAAATCAGGATTATCCCTATTAGGTCCATATATTGTCACCAAGACAAATCTAAATCCAGTGTATGCACTTGTAGCATTAGAAAATTTCCTGCGTTATCGCTATAAAGCGCCATTTATTTTAAATTCAAAATTGTTATTAAAAAGTATTGCCACACCTCTTGAATTAGTAGTATTTGAACAAAAGAAGGAAGTAAACCCCCATTCTGCATAGTAGTGTTTATCAAGTTTTGGATCAAAATGTGTATCTTGTATGAAGTATACATTATAATTTCTTTGTCTTAAATAGTGGAAGACGTCTCTTCTTTTTTTAAAGTCCCCCAAACCTTGACAGTTCATAGATGCAACTGTGATTCTAGTCATTTCATATTTACAGTGGTGGATAGTAAAGATTATACTTTAACATGCCACCTTCAGAAAGTACACTATAATCATCGATATTCTGCATTCCATGATTAAAACAAAGCGAAACAAAACTGATAATTTTTTCCAATCTTCTCACTCGATCATTCTTACAAATCTCGCTACCATATCTTTCATTCATCGCGTTTCCGTGTCTCTTGTTGTCTCTGACATGGTTGCAATATAAGGATTAAATATGCATATAAGTCCCCTTAACATATACATGAGGGAAAAAAGGGGAAAATGGAGAAGCTGTGTGCACATAAGCATGCGCACCTACAGCTGCACGTAGTCAAGTTCTTATCTCGTACTAGACAACCCTTCACATACAGCTGAATTAAATATATAGACACATTTACACAAATAGACGTTTATGTAAGCATTTAAATTTTAAAAGAAAAAAAAAACCCAACAACAACAACAACAACAACAACAACAACAACAACACCGAAATAAGAAATAATCAAATAAATACGTGGGTGGGGTGGGGAGGGATCGTAATCCTCATATCCTCACTGTCTATCCATAACCGTCATTCTCCTCTCTTAATAAACTTGTAACATCAGGAATATTTTCTCCCTGTAAAGTTATCCTTAAAAAAAAATCTTAGATCTTAATCCTGCTCTTATAGTATGAAGGAAAGGAAAAATAAATCTATTAAAAAAAAAAAAAAAAAAAAAAAAAAAACGAGAGAAAAAGGTAAATGTAGCCAATGTAATCAAATTACCAAATATATTAGTTACAGAAAGACCGGAGGAGGGAGATACAAAAGCGGTTAAGGTAGACTGTCATAAATGAACAGATAGATGAAAAGATAAGCAACAGATATTTAAAAAGCGGGTACGAGAAGGGACATGGAGCTGTTTCTCTACCATAGTCCTTCATTTTGCTCTCCGCTCTCAGTTTACATACTTGCACATACACTTAATATACATGTTGAATCTCCAAGGCCTCGAAGTTGCGCAGTCGTCCGAAAGTCATACTGTAAATGCAATACCATTGGAAGGGGGCTGGGGCGGGGACGAGGTTGGACAAGGAGGGAGGGAGTTCAAGGAGGTGAAGATCTTTGCCACAATAAACAGTGTGACGGTGCTCTGTTTCGGTACCAAAATAGTGTGCATCAGGGCTACAATAAACACTATGTAACTGGTGCTCTGTTTCAGTATCAGATAGTGTGCATCAGGCCTATAATAGACAGTGTGACTGGTGCTCTGTTTTCAGTATGAAATACTGTGTAATCAGGCCTACAATAAACAGCAGCAGCAGCATTATTACTATTATTATCATTATCAGTATTATTGGTGGTAATGTTGGGGGTTGTACTAGTGGTGGTGGTGGGGATGGTATATGGTGGTATCATTATTATCATTTGCAGATTATTGTCATTATTTACTGTAAATTTCCTCGGGGCTGAAACCTGATACCTGATTTTAAAAAAATACTATACACTGGCACCACATGATCTATCTACGAGCAATCTTGTAAAAATACATCACGGGGGAGGGGGTGGGGGTGGAAGAAGACAAAGGGGTGGTGGGATGAGGCGGAGCAAAATAGGGGAAAGGTGAACGTATGCTATTTTGTTTCATTTAGTATTTGACAACCGTGGTTTCTTAAATTCATTGTACTCTGCACCAATCAGAGAGGACCATGATCTCAACTGAATAATGTCGTTTTCTGTCTGTCTGTCTGTCTGTTTGTGTGTTTGTATCGGTTCCAGTGTGCTTAAAGCCTTCAACACCGAGCTATGCTTACACCCTGTCGGAAGACTTGACGTCCTACCCACCGATTACA
>JAFLJL010016655.1:2609-25109 GCA_018398815.1 Conus ventricosus
TGGATGTGACTTTCTGAAAGCAACTACCGGAAGCAAATCCAGCAACCCGACTTTCAAATTAGCTAATGCTTCACAGTACAACCTGTGGGAGTAGATTTGTTTCATGTGATTAAAATCTGACCATTTCACTATCTTCTTTATGACATTAACAATGCTGCTGCTGTCAGCTCTGACTCTTACCCCCTCTAGTGGTCACCAGCAGCAGGTTTGTTACATGTCATCGGTTCTCTCATTTTCTGTGGCAATACTCCGGAATTCACCACCTTTCCATCTACGTCATGCCCTTCCTTCCCAACTTTCAAGTCTGCACTTGAAATGTATCAGTTCAAACGCCAGTTGCAGGATACCACCAGAAATATTACTGAATTACTACATGTCACTGGCACACTTTGCTCGTGTACAAATGAGCTGTTCACCGTGTCATATAACGTGTTTATGTATGCAACATTATGTTCCAGTGTGTGTGCGTGCGCGCGCGCGTGTGTGCGTGCTTGCATGCATGCGTGTGTGCATATGTGTGTGCACGCGAGTGTTGCGTGTGCGTGCATATGTGTGTGTGTATGTTTACGACTTATGAACGCAGAATTGTGTGTGTGTGTGTGTGTGTGTGTTGCTAATATTTTTTAGATGCTGAATTGTTAAAACTTGTAAAGCGCCCTGTAGCCTATGTTGTTAGGATGGGCGTTATAGAAATTGTCCTCATTATTATTATTATCATTATGACATTAATTTACACCTGGACAATTCATCCAGCTTTGCAGTACATTTCTATGGATCAGTGAAGACGTTTCATTGAATAAGTAACTCCAGTTCCAAAAGTCAGTGTCATACATCTGGTTAAATCTGTTTGAACTATGATAAATTTGATCTTTTACTTGCTCTATGGATAATGTTTTGACTGAATTATGTCATCACCTGTGCCAGGTTGTTTAATCCAACTTTCTTTTGTTTATTGTCTCTCACATCCTCTCTCTCCCTCTCACACATACACATTGTTTATTGTCTCTCACATCCTCTCTCTCCCTCTCACACATACACATTTTCCTTTCCTTTTCTCCCCCAACATATCTGTTCACTAATTTGCATTTTCTTTAATAACTCCACATGGGCAACAAGCCTACACGAGTGCAACAATAACAGGTATAAGGAGTCACAGTCAACAGACACCAAACAAACACCACCAGTCACTGTGAGCACAAACAACTGAACAAAAAACAAAACAAAACAAAAACATACATCACCAACCATTCATAGCCCCACATCCTCTAGACATCAGAGCAATATGTATCAAAGATGTATACCATGTCTTTCAGAGAACAACAGAACACCCTGACACTTTCTACGACCTTGCTCTGTTATGATACCTCTGGCATAAAATGTATGATGGTTTGACATGTCATTGAACTCACAACACAGGATGTGGCTTAATGTTTTGAACAGACATTTTTTGGTTCCTAAAATAAGGGTACTTACCTGGTTTTAACCAAAATTTTTGCAGGATGAAAAATAACATATGGAAAACGCGTACACATTTAAGATTATTAGACTTGAAAGAACATTGGGAAGTTTTTAATATCAGGTTCCTAAATTCAAAACAAGCCAGAAAAGGAAAGATGCATGTAAAGTTATCAACATAGTTTTCTTTGGCTAGGGAAGTTGATACTTAGCCAGTGTGGGTTAAATGAAATGTACAATTTAAATGACACATAAGTTAACATATGATACATTAAAATAAGTGATTCGTAAAGAAAATTTAACAAAATTCAACATCAGTGACAGAAACTTAGACGTGAAGTTACCTACTACCCTCACTGAAAACAAACAAAGTAGGATTAAAAAAAAGAAAGTGCGTTATGTCACTGATTCATATCATATTTACCTTTATAAATAAATTGCATAGAATTCAATGACTTCATCTGGCAAATGATCGCAGATAGTATAGGTACCGATATGTCAAAGCATTTTAAGATTCCTCTGAAAGCTGTACTAGCCATGGTTCGTGAAGGAGTCAGAGAAGAAGGAAAGCATCAGGGGCGTTGTGTTAAGCGTATATAAATGTGAATGATGATGATGTATGATCTTGGGTTTTTAGAACATTTTTTTTTCCATTTCATTTCCCTTTGATTTACGTAGTTTTCCTAGTCATGCCCTTCCACAATTTTTGTTACGGGTTGTTATTTTTCATTAACCACATTCTTCCATATTTTACTATGTTTTTCTTGCTAAGTAGCCTCATATCTTTCTGCTTTATCACTACATTCCTTCTGCTTTCCTTTCCTGACTACATTTACCACACTATTTTCCTTGGCTGTTTCAGTCATTACTTCTCCTTTGACTGCATGTTGCATACCTTCATCACATTTTGAATTCATTTCTCCACATCTTCATTCATTTTGTTTTATTTCCTTCGTAACATTCACATTTCACATGCATTTTACTACTATTTACCACACGTTTCCAATGTTTTATATTTACAATAATTTCCCCATATTTTGATCAATTTCCATTTTATGCTTTTTATGTGCTAAACATTTCATGACAGTGCAATAATTTCTTACATTAGTACTGTTTCAACACTGATAAAAAATAAAAAAAAACACATAGAAATCACAATGTACAAAAATATACATAGTTCACCAGATGTGATGCAAGTGAAAATATTTTTCAATAATCTGAGACTAGCTGAAACAGTACTTGAAACAAGTTGAAAAAAGAAAGAAGAAAAAAAAAAGAAAACCAACTCACCTACAACTAAAGCAATGCAAGAACAAAACGACAAAGAAAAATGCAAACAAACCTCCTTTTAAAGCAGCGCTTGTGCTATTTTGCACTGGAACCTCAACAAACTAAAACAATCACAGCTGAAAATCCTGGAGAAAGAAACCTTGACCCTAACAATAATCTATCAATCATCATCATTTTACACACATTCCTGTGTCATGCCAGCTAAACATTTACAAAGAATCACACTGGCACTTGCACTTCCCGTTTACATATTACCTTCAATTACAACTCAGTGGCACTGTTCTCTCTGCACTCGTGGTTAAAACAAACGAACAAACCCCACACACACACACAATTTCCCTGGTGCCCTGTGTCTTGCTGTACCAGCTGCTCTGAGCATCTTTTCAATGTTTTCATCTCATCGTACCACTCACACAGCAAAAGGGCACAGGCTGTGACTTGCCATACTAGCCAGACACAAACACATCAATGATTGCAACTGCTGGTGATCCTCATGACAATTCACCGAAACAATTCATGGTAATGTTATGCAATTCAATGACATTTTCTACACTTCTGTTTGAATCATGTTGTAAAACATATAAGAAAAGCGTTGATATTTTCCTCTGAATAAATACATCCACATGCCCGCACCCCCACCACTACCTCCATTCCACAGGTAAGTTCACTGCTCTTACTGTGTTGTTGTTGTTGTTGTTGTTATTTTCGTTACTCAATTGTTTAACACTGATGAACTGACAGAAACAATCTCACGTTGTCCACCACCCTTCTCTGTTCCCCAGACTGCACAGATCAAGGGCTCTTGATGAACCTTGTTCCCACTGCACGTTGTATCTCTCATCAACTCTGGGCAATGCTAAACATCTGTTTCAGTAGTGAGAGTTGGCCAGCTGTGAAGGTATCCCAAGGTACATCTGGAGAGCCGCCATGGCAACGCAGGACGTAAAGGCGGCCTTGGCCATCAGCAACACCCAGGAGCCCAGGCCCACAGCGTGGATCAGGATTCTGCAGCAGAGCATCACATGTCAGCCACAGCACCACAGCATCACATGTCAGCCACAGCATCACATGTCAGCCACAGCACCACATCATCACACGTCAGCTACAGCACCACATCATCACATGTCAGCCACAGCACCACATTATCACATGTCAGCCACAGTACCACATCACCACGTCAGCCACAGTACCACATCATCACATGTCAGCCACAGCACCACATCACATGTCAGCCACAGCACCACATCATCACATGTCAGCCACAGCACCACATCATCACATGTCAGCCACAGCACCACATGTCACAGCACCAAACCATCACATGTCAGTCACAGCACCACAGCATCACATGTCAGCCACAGCACCACAGCATCACATGTCAGCCACAGCACCACATGTCAGCCACAGCACCACATCACCACATGTCAGCCACAGCACCACACCATCACATGTCAGCCACAGCACCACACCATCACATGTCACAGCACCAAACCATCACATGTCAGTCACAGCACCACATGTCAGCCACAGCACCACATCACCACATGTCAGCCACAGCATCACATGTCAGCCACAGCACCACATGTCAGCCACAGCACCACATCACCACATGTCAGCCACAGCACCACATGTCAGCCACAGCACCACATCATCACATGTCAGCCACAGCACCACATCATCACATGTCAGCCACAGCACCAGAGCATCACAAGTCAGCCACAGCACCACATGTCAGCCACAGTACCACAGCATCACATGTCAGCCACAGCACATGTCAGCCACAGCACCACATCATCACATGTCAGCCACAGCACCACATCATCACATGTCAGCTACAGCACCACATCATCACATGTCAGCCACAGCACCACATGTCAGCCACAGCACCACATGTCAGCCACAACATCACATGTCAGCCACAGCATCACATGTCAGCCACAGCACATGTCAGCCACAGTACCACAGCATCACATGTCAGCCACAGCACCACATGTCAGCCACAGCACCACATCATCACATGTCAGCCACAGCACCAGAGCATCACATGTCAGCCACAGCACCACATGTCAGCCACAGCACCACATGTCAGCCACAGTACCACATGTCAGCCACAGCACCACATGTCAGACACAGTACCACAGCATCACATGTCAGCCACAGCACCACATGTCAGCCACAGTACCACAGCATCACATGTCAGCCACAGTACCACAGCATCACATGTCAGCCACAGCACCACATGTCAGCCACAGCACCACATGTCAGCACATGTCAGCCACAGCACTAGACCCTCACATGTCAGCCACAGCACCACATCATCATATGTCAGTCACAGCACCACACCATCACATGTCAGCCACAGCACCACACCATCACATGTCAGCCACAGCACTAGACCATCACATGTAAGCCACAGCACCACATCATCACATGTCAGTCACAGCACCAGACCATCACATGTCAGCCACAGCACCAGACTATCACATGTCAGCCACAGCACTAGACCATCACATGTCAGCCACAGCACTAGACCATCACATGTCAGTCACAGCACTAGACCATCACATGTCAGCCACACCACCACATGTCAGCCACAGCACTAGACCATCACATGTCAGCCACAGCACCAGACCATCACATGTCAGCAACAGCACCACATCATCACATGTCGGCCACAGCACCACATCATCACATGTCAACCACAGCACACCATCACATGTTAGCAACAGCACCACATCATCACATGTCAGCCACAGCACCACATCATCACATGTCAACCACAGCACCTAGCTACAGATCTGGCTGTCAGCGTCTATGGTCACATTACCTAGCAACAAATATTGCTTGCAGCAAACAAATAGTGCGGTTTGGCTAAAACATACATTTCAAAGCCCATGACAATGCCCCCATTAGACCTACAATAGGGCCTCATAAACAGCCAAAATTCAGAAAGAAAAAAAAAGGAAGCCCTCAACACACAACACTGATGACTGCATGTAAACAGCAAGAAGGAGTAATCAGCTCCTAAAGAAAATCCATATGGTTAGTCTGCCTGCAACTTTTGAACAAGCAATATCTTGAACATGTGAGCCGTGTTTCATCAATGTATACATATGTTACTTTTATCATTTTGAACAATTCCCATTTCCTTTTTCTCTCCTCTCGCCCATCTTGCTGAAATCAATTTTGTATCTTTGAGGATATTTTGAATCAGTGACTATCCTAAATCAAGTGATCATCTTTGCTACCTCGAGTGATCAAACTTGTAGTTTTTCACCTTTCTGCATTTCTGAGGATCACTTTGACTCACCGTTCTACAGTCAGTGCCTTTTTTTTCATTTCCAATGATGTCAGATGGTGACATTTTGCACACCAAAGTTCTTGACAAAAGGCATGAAAGTGCCACAGAGAAATGTCACCAAAGTTCTTGACAAAAGGCATGAAAGTGCCACAGAGGAATTAACTGAGCAGTGCTTGCTTGGGAGATCGATCTTGAGCCCCTTGGCCGACTGTCATGATAACTATACTGGCAGCACCTTCACTGCTCTGCTGGATGGCACTTTGAGCAAAAGTCATTAAAACTGCTCCGAGGTGAGTCATGCAAGGGAGGTAATGATAACACAGACTTCATTTACATCATAGAGTTCATCAGTCATTTTGATCCAGGTTACATGTCCGAGGGAGTCTGACTGGGGAAGATCGAAGATGGAAGCTTCACTGTCTAATTTAGCAAAATAAGCTCATAAGTGACCTCTTTCTCACCTACTGACATACAGATGCCTAATACAACCGAGAATTCCCTACAAATTCACCAACTTCCAATCCAGTATTGGGTTTAACACACCAGAAACAAATATCTCTTCAACCCAAAGGCTTAGCCTGATATCAGTAAATAGGACTTTTGTGTGTGTGTGTGTGAAGTCAAGTCAAAATTTAATGTTATATATGTGTGTGTGTGTGTGTGTGTGTGTGTGTGTGTGTGTGTGTGTGTGTGTGTGTTGTGAAGAAAAACAACACACACAAAAACAAAAAAGGTTCATGGAACAAAACAGCTGAAAAAAACAACAAAAACAGAAGAGCAACCACAACAAAAACCCAGCCTAGAAGAAGACGACACCCTCAAGAGAAATTAAAAAAAAAATTCCTTAAAAAAAGATAGTAATTCTATCAACAGTACCAGAAATACTGTTCACTCACTCCACAATCAGCGGGCATATTGCACTACTATCTACAGTACCACACAGTTCATTCACTCCACAATCAGCGGGCATACTGCACTACTATCTACAGTACCACACAGTTCATTCACTCCACAATCAGCGGGCATACTGCACTACTATCCACAGTACCACACAGTTCACTCACTCCACAATCAGCGGGCATACTGCACTACCATCCACAGTACCACACTGTTCACTCACTCCACAATCAGCGGGCATACCGCACTACTATCCACAGTACCACTGCTCACTCACTCCACAATCAGCAGGCATATTGCACTACCATCCACAGTACCACACTGTTCACTCACTCCACAATCAGCGGGCATATTGCACTACCATCCACAGTACCACACTGTTCATTCACTCCACAATCAGCGGGCATATTGCACTACTATCCACAGTACCACACTGTTCACTCACTCCACAATCAGCGGGCATACTGCACTACTATCCACAGTACCACACTTTTCACTCACTCCACAATCAGCGGGCATACTGCACTACTATCCACAGTACCACACTGTTCACTCACTCCACAATCAGTGGGCATACTGCACTACTATCCACAGTACCACACTGGTCACTCACTCCACAATCAGCGGGCATATTGCACTACTATCCACAGTACCACACTGTTCACTCACACCACAATCAGCGGGCATACTGCACTACCATCCACAGTACCACACTGTTCACTCACTCCACAATCAGCGGGCATATTGCACTACTATCTACAGTACCACACTGTTCACTCACTCCACAATCAGCGGGCATACTGCACTACTATCCACAGTACCACACTGTTCACTCACTCCACAATCAGCGGGCATACTGCACTACCATCTACAGTACCACACTGGTCACTCACGCCACAATCAGCGGGCATACTGCACTACCATCCACAGTACCACACAGTTCACTCACTCCACAATCAGCGGGCATACTGCACTACTATCCACAGTTCCACACTGGTCACTCACTCCACAATCAGCGGGCATACTGCACTACCATCCACAGTACCACACTGTTCACTCACTCCACAATCAGCGGGCATACCGCACTACTATCCACAGTACCACTGCTCACTCACTCCACAATCAGCAGGCATATTGCACTACCATCCACAGTACCACACTGTTCACTCACTCCACAATCAGCGGGCATATTGCACTACCATCCACAGTACCACACTGTTCATTCACTCCACAATCAGCGGGCATATTGCACTACTATCCACAGTACCACACTGTTCACTCACTCCACAATCAGCGGGCATACTGCACTACTATCCACAGTACCACACTTTTCACTCACTCCACAATCAGCGGGCATACTGCACTACTATCCACAGTACCACACTGTTCACTCACTCCACAATCAGTGGGCATACTGCACTACTATCCACAGTACCACACTGGTCACTCACTCCACAATCAGCGGGCATATTGCACTACTATCCACAGTACCACACTGTTCACTCACACCACAATCAGCGGGCATACTGCACTACCATCCACAGTACCACACTGTTCACTCACTCCACAATCAGCGGGCATATTGCACTACTATCTACAGTACCACACTGTTCACTCACTCCACAATCAGCGGGCATACTGCACTACTATCCACAGTACCACACTGTTCACTCACTCCACAATCAGCGGGCATACTGCACTACCATCCACAGTACCACACTGGTCACTCACTCCACAATCAGCGGGCATACTGCACTACCATCCACAGTACCACACAGTTCACTTACTCCACAATCAGCGGGCATACTGCACTACTATCCACAGTTCCACACTGGTCACTCACTCCACAATCAGCGGGCATACTGCACTACTATCCACAGTACCACACTGGTCACTGACTCCACAATCAGCGGGCATACTGCACTACTATCCACAGTACCACTGTTCACTCACTCCACAATCAGCGGCCATATTGCACTACTATCCACAGTACCACACTGTTCACTTACTCCACAATCAGCGGGCATACTGCACTACTATCTACAGTACCACACTGGTCCCTTACTCCACAATCAGCGGGCATACTGTACTACTATCCACAGTACCACACTGGTCACTCACTCCACAATCAGCGGGCATATTGCACTACTATCCACAGTACCACACTGGTCACTCACTCCACAATCAGCGGGCATACTGCACTACTATCCACAGTACCACTGTTCACTCACTCCACAATCAGCGGGCATATTGCACTACTATCCACAGTACCACACTGTTCACTTACTCCACAATCAGAGGGCATACTGCACTACTACCCACAGTACCACACTGTTCACTCACTCCACAATCAGTGGGCATACTGCACTACTATCCACAGTACCAGACACACTGCTCACTCACTCCACAATCAGCGGGCATACTGCACTACCATCCACAGTACCAGACACTGTTCACTCACTCCACAATCAGCGGGCGGTACAGTACCACAGACACTGGTCACTCGCTCTACAATCAGCGGGCGGTACAGTACCACAGACACTGGTCACTCACTCCACAATCAGCGGGCGGTACAGTACCACAGACACTGGTCACTCACTCCACAATCAGCGGGCGGTACAGTACCACAGACACTGGTCACTCACTCCACAATCAGCGTGCGGTACAGTACCACAGACACTGGTCACTCACTCCACAATCAGCGGGCGGTACAGTACCACAGACACTGGTCACTCACTCCACAATCAGCGGGCGGTAGCAGGCCAGGCACAGCAGGAACAGGACGACAGGCAGCAGAGATTTCTGCAGGTCGCTGCGGCCGTACAGCCACACCAGCATGGCCGTGCTGATGTGGTGGATCTGCCCACAGAAACACACACGTGTATATACACACACACAGTGAGAAAGAGCCCTCCATGGGCGGCAGAAGTAACGGCCTTGTGGGCACTACACTCACCTAGTGAAGCAAGAAAACCATGGTTGTGTAGTTTGAATCTTGTCATGGGTAAGACGTGGCCTCCCTAAGCTTAAATGGTGGACAGAATATTACTGTTTCGAATGAGCTGATAAACCAACACCCCCATGTATTATATGCACATTAAAAGAACCCATGGCAACACAAAAAGGATTTTATCACTGGCAAAACTCTGTTTAAAAATTCATTCTGACCGATTACAAATATATATGCCGACATGTATAAAAATCTACAGAACCCAAATTTTGTTTTTGGTAATGTTTTACACAGTTATCACCCTTTACTGAAAGTTTCCTTTGAAACAAGCAGTAACTAAGTCATACTTGATGTCACGATCATCTTCTGCCTTCTTTTCACTGTCGGCGTCACTGGGAAGACGACTGAAGGTGATGTTGGTGAGACAGGTTCTACGGCAAGTGACTTGGTGCCTGACACTGATGAGAACCAAGTGAAGGCAGGGACCTTTCCCCGTTGGACCCTCTTGCACTCCTGCACCTCGCCCACAACCTTCCTTGTGTTCACTTCTCTTCACACTCCTTCTCCTCGTGGAAATCACACACACTATCCTAGTCACCTGGAATAACTCAATATTTACCAGATGTGTTAATGAGCTGATGTAGTTTGTTCTGCATGTAAAACGCGTCTTCCTTGTTTGCGTCGTTTAGCTGTCTCCTGTGCCTAATGGTGGAGAGACTAGCGACGACCCCCGGCTTCATGTCAACAACAAATCTGCAGGTTAACAGGCTGCATCACGACATCATAAAATACTTCTCTACCCATGATGTTTATCCTTCCGCTCCCAGCTCATGGCATCTCACTGTAATCAGGTGTCACAGATAATGTTGCTTATAGCCCAGCCGACTTCAGGTGTCACAAACTGCCAGCTTGTCACCAAAATCAAGAACAAGTGTGCCTGTTCAAGGTTTAAATACAAATTCTAGACACACTGAAAACTGTAGCTGCCATCACTGCTTGTTTTCATTCCAGTTTACAGAAATCTCAGTATTAAAATCCAATTGTCTTCCATTGTCCAGAACAAAGAATTGTTTTTTCAGTTCAAGTTTACAAACGCTACTAAATGTCTGTCACCTGCAATGCTGAGACTACCACATCATCTGTCCAAAACCTCTTCTGCCTCCATCACATTCTCAATGGTCAACTTGTCTGAGCACCATTTCACAGAAAGACTTACCAAACTGACGTTGGAATCCAGACTCATCTGAATGTACTTCCAGTCAAACTCCACGCCCCGGGCTCCAACCCACAAAGGTATGACTCTGCACAGACAACAACCCAGCTCATTGTTTCCAACATCTGAGCTTCACAAAAATTCACAACTGAAGGTCAAATACATGATCAATTCTTTATCACTAGCTTGTGCTTTTGTATCACAGTGTTCAGTGAATGCTACTTGTAAGAAAGGTGTGTCATTTTCCGATGCATATTTTTCAACTGATAATTGGAGATTTAAAAAAAAAAGAAGGAAAAAACGAACAAAAGACCACTGATGCTGTCACTTCTTCTGATAATTCATTTCCCACAAACAATAAAGGGTGCATGCAATCATTACACACACACACACATGCGCGCACGTGCGTGCACACACACACACACACACATGTACATGCGATCACTCCTTCGCACACATACATATGCACATCCACACCCACACACATGAACACACACGTGCATACATGTACACACATGCGTACACACATACAAAGACACACTATTACATACATATGCAGATATGTGTGTATGCTCACACAAACCCACAAATCATGCGCGCACAAACACGCAGGCACACATGCGCGCAGACACGCACACACACACGTGTGTGCACACATACACACACAAGCACGCACACACGCATGTGCACACACACATGCCCTCGTGCACACACATGGGCCTGTGCCCACACGTCCATACACACACGTGTACAATCACTACACACATACATACAACGATAAAAAGACAGGCACAACCGATGTTAGGCAGGCATTCAAGGTCTGACCAGCGCGTTGGGCTAATGCGCACAGTCGTAGCCACAAGACCTTCTTCAATTCTCTCATCTTAGTTGTTAATTTATTTATCCATCAGCTTAAAATCATGCGCAGTGTGGTCTCAAAACTTAGTGGATGTGGTGCAGCGTATATGGACTAGTCTGCATGCAGTGACACATCCTTGATGACACTGACACTGACACTGTCACTACACTTTTTTTCTACCTTGCCGCCTCATCTTCCACGTCACCCCAGTGACATCACTCCATGTGCTCCCTCCTGCTCCTCATGCACAGCCTCATCCAGGATTTTACTGTCACAGCCTCAGCATCAGCAGTCCACAGGGAGCCGTCAATTTATGGTCACCACGAGACAACCCTCCAGAGGACACAATGCACTGTAGATGAAAGGCTTTGGTGATGCTCAGAGGAGACTACCAATTCAACACACAGAACACTGCCTGCAAAGACTTTGGTGATGCTCAGAGGACACTGCTGATCCAACACACAGGACACTGCCAGCACAGACTTTGGTGATGCTCAGAGGAGACTACCAATTCAACACACAGAACACTGCCTGCAAAGACTTTGGTGATGCTCAGAGGAGACTGCTGATCCAACACACAGGACACTGCCAGCACAGACTTTGGTGATGCTCAGAGGACACTGCTGATCCAACACACAGAACACTGCCAGCACAGACTTTGGTGATGCTCAGAGGATAATGCCGATCCAACACACAGGACACTGCCAGCACAGACTTTGGTGATGCTCAGAGGACACTGCTGATCCAACACACAGGACACTGCCAGCACAGACTTTGGTGATGCTCAGAGGATAATGCCGATCCAACACACAGGACACTGCCAGCACAGACTTTGGTGATGCTCAGAGGATAATGCCGATCCAACACACAGGACACTGCCTGCAAAGACTTTGGTGATGCTCAGAGGATAATGCCGATCCAACACACAGGACACTGCCTGCAAAGACTTTGGTGATGCTCAGAGGATAATGCCGATCCAACACACAGGACACTGCCAGCACAGACTTTGGTGATGCTCAGAGGATAATGCCGATCCAACACACAGGACACTGCCTGCAAAGACTTTGGTGATGCTCAGAGGATAATGCCGATCCAACACACAGGACACTGCCTGCAAAGACTTTGGTGATGCTCAGAGGACACTGCTGATCCAACACACAGGACACTGCCAGCACAGACTTTGGTGATGCTCAGAGGACACTGCTGATCCAACACACAGGACACTGCCAGCACAGACTTTGGTGATGCTCAGAGGACAATGCTGATCCAACACACAGGACACTGCCAGCACAGACTTTGGTGATGCTCAGAGGACACTGCTGATCCAACACACAGGACACTGCCAGCACAGACTTTGGTGATGCTCAGAGGACACTGCTGATCCAACACACAGGACACTGCCAGCACAGACTTTGGTGATGCTCAGAGGACAATGCTGATCCAACACACAGGACACTGCCAGCACTGACTTTGGTGATGCTCAGAGGACAATGCTGATCCAACACACAGGACACTGCCAGCACAGACTTTGGTGATGCTCAGAGGATAATGCCGATCCAACACACAGGACACTGCCAGCACAGACTTTGGTGATGCTCAGAGGACAATGCTGATCCAACACACAGGACACTGCCAGCACTGACTTTGGTGATGCTCAGAGGACACTGCTGATCCAACACACAGGACACTGCCAGCACTGACTTTGGTGATGCTCAGAGGACACTGCTGATCCAACACACAGGACACTGCCAGCACTGACTTTGGTGATGCTCAGAGGACAATGCCGATCCAACACACAGGACACTGCCAGCACTGACTCTGGTGATGCTCAGAGGACACTGCCAGCACAGACTTTGGTGATGCTCAGAGGAGACTGCTGATCCAACACACAGGACACTGCCAGCACTGACCCCTACTGACAATCTGGCTGCAAGTTAGCTTGAGTAAAACGTCCCCCTCCTGACAGCATCACTGCATGATGCTCTCCCACTGACTGTCCTTATCCAAGTTCCCCTCCTGACACCATCACTGCATGATGCTCTCCCACTGACTGTCCTTATCCAAGTTCCCCTCCTGACACCATCACTGCATGATGCTCTCCCACTGACTGTCCTTATCCAAGTTCCCCTCCTGACACCATCACTGCATGATGCTCTCCCACTGACTGTCCTTATCCAAGTTCCCCTCCTGACACCATCACTGCATGATGCTCTCCCACTGACTGTCCTTATCCAAGTTCCTGATGTTACCTGCACTCTGGAGATAACTTCCAGCAATCTCGCTCTGCTGCCTGCATTAAGGCTGATGTCATCAGCAAAATGTTGACAGCAAAGAAGCCGACCAAACATGTATGTGTTCAATGTTGAAGACATGCTGATGGAAAAACATGTATGTGTTCAATGTTGAAGACATGCTGATGGAAAAACCTTTACATGCAGACAGAAAAACAGGAAAACAGATACATGGTGTACACTGACCACACTTTTTCTCGGAGAGAGTTCCCCAAATTTCACGCAGAATAATCTCTTGTAAATAAAAAGATATGTAAATACAAAAACAAAACTGTAAACATGACACACAAAACCAAATTCAGTAAGCTAATATCTTAGTGGGTCAATACACATCAACCCTTCCTACCATGTTCCATCCAACTTAGTTTAGAGTGAATGACCAAAAACAATAGTGACTGTGATGAAATGGAGAAAAGAGAGAGCGTGCAGATGGACAGACAGGGAAGAGGCAGGGGGGAACAAACCTCGTCATCACCAATTCTGCAGTGGCCCACCCCATGCCAGCGATCATGAACTTCAACTGCCCTTTGCCCGCAAACTTTGACATCACAATATGCAAACCCAGCAGGTCAGCCAGGTCCACTGTGCACTTGAGAAATTCCTGCAATCCATACCAGTGTAAACAGTTCCTGCAATCCATACCAGTGTAAACAGTTCCTGCAATCCATACCAATGTAACAGTTCCTGCAATCCATACCAGTGTAAACAGTTCCTGCAATCCTTTCCAATGTAAACAGTTACTGCAATCCATACCAGTGTAAACAGTTCCTGCAATCCATACCAGTGTAAACAGTTCCTGCAATCCATACCAGTGTAAACAGTTCCTGCAATCCATACCAATGTAAACAATTCCTGCAATCCATACCAATGTAAACAGTTCCTGCAATCCATACCAGTGTAAACAATTCCTGCAATCCATACCAATTTAAACAGGTACTGCAATCCATACCAGTGAAAAACAATTTCTGCAATCCATACCAATTTAAACAGTTCCTGCAATCCATACCAGTGGTAAACAGTTCCTGCAATCCATACCAGTGTAAACAGTTCCTGCAATCCATACCAGTGTAAACAGTTCCTGCAATCCATACCAATGTAAACAGTTCCTGCAATCCATACCAGTGTAAACAATTCCTGCAATCCATACCAGTGTAAACAGTTCCTGCAATCCATACCAGTGTAAACAGTTCCTGCATCCATACCAGTGTAAACAATTCCTGCAATCCATACCAATGTAAACTAATTCCTGCGATCCTTACCAATGTAAACAGTTCCTGCGATCCATACCAGTTTTAAACAATTCCTGCGATCCATACCAACGTAAACACAATTCCTGTGATCCATACCAGTGTAACGATTCCTGTAATTCATACCAGTGTAAACGATTCCTGTAATTCATACCAGTGTAACGATTCCTGTAATTCATACCAGTGTAAACGATTCCTGTAATTCATGTCATTCATACCAGTATAAACGATTCTGTAATTCATACCAGTGTAAACGATTCCTGTAATTCATACCAATGTTAACAATTCCTGCAATCCATACCAATGTAAACAAACATGGTTATGTTGAACAAGTCATCACCCTTGTTGAATTTCTACACAATGAGAATGTTCTGCCACCGTGATTATTTTCCTACAGTTCACTTTGCTTTCTTCCATTCCCTTTCCCTCACTTTTAGCATTTGCTGTTATTGCTGCTGTTATTGCTGCTGGGATCAGCCTATGCTTTCCTGTTCAAGCTTATCTAATCAATGAATGGTGAAAGAAGCAAGACGAAAACTTCCACTCAGTGTGTCAGAATCAATCTGTACTATATTCAAAGAAGTGTGATCATGATTCAGTTCTGGTAGTCCTTGAGGAAGGCCAGGTCCAGCTCCACCCAACAGGCAGCCGCACAGATTTAGGCCTGCATTACCGGTTTTCCATCACTTGGTCTTGTGTTTCTCGTACAACAACATCAGTCAGAGTGAGGAAGACGCTGCCCTTTAGCGTCTTTCCTCTCCTTCCTCCTCCGCTGCCACAAACAGGTTTTCTTGGTGTGTGAAGGCGAGTGCTAGGGTGATACTGTGTCGAGCGCTTGAAGTTTCATCTGCCTTTGCCTTTTGTTTCGTGCTGTTCTCTGTGTCTGCTACCCTCCTCTGCATCCTCTCAGCTGTTCTCTGTGTCTGCTACCCTCCTCTGCATCCTCTAGCTGTTCTCTGTGTCTGCTACCCTCTCTGCATCCTCTCAGCTGTTCTCTGTCTCTGCTACCCTTGTCCTCTGCATCCTCTAGCTGTTCTCTGTGTCTGCTACCCCTTGTCCTCTGCATCCTCTCAGCTGTTTTTCTGTGTCTGCTACCCTTGTCCTCTGCATCCTCTCAGCTGTTCTCTGTCTCTGCTACCCTTGTCCTCTGCATCCTCTCAGCTGTTCTATGTGTCTGCTACCCTTTTCCTCTGCATCCTCTCAGAGTTTTGTGCGGTCCTGGGCTCAGTAAATTTGTCTTTCAGAGATGGTGAGATGGTTTCTGGGTCCACCCAGTAACACTCAGGGAGGCAAGCATGAACAGCTGATTGGTCGTCATCTGTCAGCAGTGACAGAGGCATGGGGGTGGGTGGGCACGTTGGAAAATGGCTGAATGCATTCTTCTCGCTCGTGATCTAATCTGAGACAAGCCAAACGCACAGTCTGCTGTAGTGTGGTCTAACAAAGGACAATTGCTTGATTTTTTTCTCTCCACTCTCCTTCACTTCCTTGTGTACAACTCTGCTGTCCCCATCCAATGCATCCTCCAGGGCAACGGAACACTGGGAACTGTGATGTAAACAAAGCCCCTTCCTGTCTCCTGACACAAAACCTTTCAGCCTTGTGTTTTTGGCAGTTCCATCTTTCTTGTGGATTGAATTTTAAACAACCCAGTTTTTGTAAGACAGTGTTCCATATCTTGATTACCCAGTTTCATTGGCATGTTTCCAATCCATAGCTTTACTGACGGTTTTTCTCGTCCATTTTTAACTTGCTTTCTGGAAGCAGTTTTTCTCTGCCCTCTCTCCTGAGTGAGTAAAGCGTTGAGAGACCACAAACTCTCTGTTCATCCCTTGTGCTACTGCAGCTGGTTCTCCCAGGGCTCGGGCAGTGATGAAAAGTGACTCACACGCTATGTCTGACATGAAGGCACTCAGCACGCACTGATGGATCTGTTTGCACCACTGACGTTATGTACTACCACAGGTATTCTTTTACATTGGCACTCAGCACGTACTTGATGGATCTGTTTGCACCACTGACTTTAAGTACTACCACAGGTATTCTTTTACTTTTAGGGCCAACCTTATGCACAGATGGCTTTTGGATTTGTCTGATTTAGTGTTGAGTTAGGAAGAGGTGGTTGATGATGCAGCTTCCTACCTCACTCTGCTACCAGAACTGTGACTCTACTTCTACTAGTTCTAGTTCTTTTTCATGTCACCTGTGCCCTTTCCTAGTTTGTCTCTTCCTCTCTGCCTCTTCCTCTTCTTTCACACAAACACATAACATGCGTTTGCACGCACACACACACAATGAAAGGACAGAAACAAAACTTAAAGAACTGAAAACTGAATCTGAGGGCAATCCACTAACATTACTAAAAGTAGAAAATTATGGGATGAACTCATACAGGTCTCTTCTTTGGCTCCTCCACTGGTCCCCTATTCCTGTCTAACAACCCACCCTATTCCTGGCATCTGATGAAGATAATAGGAATAGCTGCATATTCATGTTTAGGAAAGTGTATATTTGTTTGATTGTAAGTCAAGCCTATCAAATCATAAAATGCTTAAAACTAGTCTAAAAAATCTTACAAATGTTTTGTAAAAAATGGTTTCTGTTGCCTTACCCCAGTGATATCTACGCCACCTGCTGTCACGGTGGATTCTGGGAAGAAGGTGGCCAACAACATCATCTTGCACAACTGTGTGAATAAATAGGCCCCACCTGCTTGAACGCATTCCAGAATGCACTATATTCAGCTCTGAAAAGAGAACATTTATCATATTAAATTAACTAGTAACCAAACTTTACAAGGCAAGAGAAGGGTGAAAAAAAATATGTGATGAAGATCATGTAAATTAGTTGTCCTGTTATCAAACTTTACAAGGCAAGAGAAGGGTGAATAAATATGTGATGAAGATCATGTAAATTAGTTATCCTGTTATCAAAACTTTACGAGGCAAGAGAAGGGTGAATAAATATGTGATGAAGATTCATTATTAGTTGTCCTGTTATCAAAACTTTACAAGGCAAGAGAAGGGTGAATATTATGTGATGAAGATCATGTGAATGCGTTGTCCTGTTATCAAACTTTACGAGGCAAGAGAAGGGTGAATAAATATGTGAATGCTTTTATTTTAACTTCTTGAATATCGAGTGCGACCCCTTGTTGCCAAATTTGCTCCAGGGGCCAACAGTCTGAGTCGCACTATTTTATGTTATTTTATTTTACTTTTTAACATGCGCGCTGGTGACCTACTCATTTTTGAGTGAACCAGTATTTTAGGAAGAAGAAGAAGAAGAAGAAGAAATATGTGATGAAGATCATGTAAATTAGTTGTCCTGTTATCAAACTTTACGAGGCAAGAGAAGGGTGAATAATTATGTGTTTGAAGATCATGTAAATTAATATGTGATGAAGGTCATGTCAATTAATATGTGATGAAGATCGTGTAAATTAATATGTGATGAAGATCATGTATAATTAAATATGTGATGAAGTTCATGTAATTAGCTGTCTGTTATCATGTTCTTGGCTGGGTTCATTTGTGAATAAACACACCCCTGTTTCTCTTTAATGCATTTTAAAAGACATAGGCCTATAAACACACCCTGTTTTCTTTAATGCATTAATAACTATTTCAAGTTGTGTTGATTGAAATGGTCAAATTTACTTTATTACAATGATATAATAATTAATAAGTATTACAATAATAATAGTAGTAATAATAATAACGACATCAATGAATAGTCGCTAACGGTTCGTTTATATAAATTTTTATACTTTTTCTTTTTTAAAATCGCACCCCACACACACACATCACTGTGACACACACACGGAGTCTAACCGTTTGACTGAAGATGACCGGTTTTGAAAAGTTCCAAGGTACAGATAATACTTACAGACCAGAACATTTGTAGACGATGACATACGGAATGTATGCTAAAGCTACGCAGTTTCCAAAGTGAAAAAATGTCATTGTAGAACTGCTCAAACAAGAGCTCAACGAAAAGGATCGAATGTGTGGTCGCCAAACAAGCGTGCGAGCAGACAGAGCTTCTGACTTGCAAACCAACATCCGGTTGAACAGGAAGTTGGTGGGCCGTTTCCTATCCGCTGGATGATTAGATTCTCGCAAACGAAGCGAGTCTTGCAGCGTTTCCTCGAGACACAAACAAGGTTTTGGTGTGGAGTCTGTCTGTTTCGGGAACTCTTTATATACTAAACAAAGAAAGAGGCACAGCTAATCGGATTTGTGATCTACTGATGACGAGCTTTTCTTTAAAAGCGAAACAACACTCGTCTAGGAGCAGCAGTAACGAGTGACACTGCCATATGCTGAATTATCATTGATGAAACGAAGTAGTTTTGCTGAGTCTCAACGTCGAACTATCCCACGTGCATGTTCAGTCGTGATGTCATTACCACGCCACGTCTCCCTTTTTACCACCTCCCCTCGCCCCCCCCCCCGTCCCCCCAAGCAAAGTGTGTTTGCTGCACACTACAAACGCATTATACACACTGCACTTAATTAACCACATTACACATCACATATGTGTATGCCTATATACACATACATACACACATATGTACACATACATGTGCAGATGCATTCAAACAGCAGTATGCTCATACAAGCCCATAGATCACACACATGCATACACGTGAACATCTGCACTCGCACACACGCACACATACATACACGCATATGTACACATATGAGCTTTTCTTTAAAAGCGAAACAACACTCGTCTAGGAGTGTGTGTGATCTATGGGCTTGTATGAGCATACTGCTGCTCGAATGCATCTGCACATGTATGTGTACATATGTGTGTGTGTACATATGTGTGTGTGTGTGTGTGTACATATGTGTGTGTGTGTGTGTACATATGTGTGTGTGTGTGTGTGTGTGTGTGTACATATGTGTGTGTGTGTGTGTGTGTGTGTGTGTGTGTGTGTACATATGTGTGTATGTGTGTGTGTGTGTGTGCACTTAAAACCTACCTACCATCCTTACCTAAGTGTTCTCTGGATCAAGTCATATCAGATTTATCACTGATGTGTAAAATTGCAGTTTCATTACATCAAAGTCCCATTTTTTCTGTTCTGTAAACTGGAACCGATGTTGAGTGTTTTGATCAATAGTTCTTTGTTAGCTGATAGTTGTTCATTTTATTGTTGCTATTGCTGTTTTTCTTGAAAGCCTTTGAAGATATTACTTAATACCTCTACCCCTCCCCCCTTTCCCTCTAACATTGTCTAATATCACTTAATGTGGATAGACGTTAAATTGAAGAAGAACATAGGCCTACACACACACACACACACACACACACACACACACACACACACACACACACACACACACACACACACACACACACGCACGCACGCACGCACATGCACATACATACGCATGTGTATTCACACACACACACACACACAGACGCACACTTGCACTGCATACTCTGGAACACAAACATGGACCTGTGCACACACACCTATGCATACACATATACACGTACATAAGTACACTCACCTCGCACGGACGCACACACTTACTAGACAATGGTACAGCCAATGTTACACAGGCGGCGGAAGCAGGGGGGGTGGGGGGGCCATGCCCCCCTCCAGAAAAATATTGGGGGGGGCAGCCTTATATACTGCCCCCCCCTAATATTGAGCACCTCCAAAAAATCAGAGAGACAGAGAGAGAGAGAGAGAGAGAGAGAGAGAGAGAGAGAGAGAGAGAGAGAGAGAGAGAGAGATGTTTGATGGTGCATCACCTTGTCGTCATACTTCCTGTCAAACCCGCTTAGAAAGATGTCAACACATTTCTCGGGAACCTCTCTGCAATTGACCCACTTTGGGCACACATTACTGACCAGTACCTGACCAACATTGCCAAGAATGGCATATATGCTGATGCTGTGGTAGTGCAAGCTATGGCGAGAATGATTGGTAGGGACATACACATCGTAACAAGTCAGCAAGAGAGCTCCAGGATAGGCTACCTGATGAATAATATCTTGGCGGGAGACATTGAATCATCCCTTCCACCTGTCCTTATAGGGCAAATAAGCGAGGAACATTTTGTGAGCCTAACACTTCATCAAACCAGGGACAGTGAAAATGATGAAGAAAAGGATGTAAGTGTTTTCTCATCTCCTACAGAAGGTGCATCAATCGTACAGTCTCCTCGTGACGACGCCAACCGACCTGCGCAGTCTCCTCGTGATGACATTGACCGACCTGCTGCTGTAAGAAAACCAAAATGTCAGTCTACTGTGTGCTCCAAGGACGCAGTCAACCCCTTTCAGCCACAGAGCGACACAGTCCTCTCCAAACTGACCAGGGTAAGTTCAGGAAGGCCCCGCTATTTCCAAAGATCTTGGTTCCAGCAATACCCTTGGCTTCACCTATGCACAACAGACAACAAGGTATGTTGTTTCTTCTGCATGGGGGCTAATCATCAAGGCTGCAAACCTGACGCAGCGTTTGTATGTAGCGGTTTTGACAACTGGAAGAAAGCACTGGAAAAGTTCTCAAGCCACGAAAAATCTTCACATGGAGCAGCCGTGTATGACGTAAACTGTAGGCAGTCTACAACGTCAGTGTATGCTCCAGTGACGTGTCAGCATGAAACAGAACAAAAGAAACGCCTGTAAAGCCTGATGAACGAACTAAAGAGCCTTCAGTTTCTCCTGCGACAGGGTCTGCCTCTCCGTGGACATGACGAGCAGGAAGGCAACCTTCAACAGCTGCTCAAGTTCTGCTTTGGAGAGAGCTGCAAGGAAAAAACAAACACAGGTTCAAAATATCTGTCACATGATATTGCCAACGAGATCCTCAGGATTATGGCACATAAAGGCTTGCGACCTGTTGTACTTGAAATCAGAGAAGTGAATAGGTTTTCGATACCAGCTGACGAAACCCGTGACGTTGCAAACAGGGAGCAGGTTGTAATTTGCATAAGATGGGTAACTGAGCAGTTTGAAGTCATAGAGGAGC
>JAFLJL010016657.1:1658-9158 GCA_018398815.1 Conus ventricosus
TAAAACCAAGTTCATACCATCCAAATCTGCATTGGTTAGTATCGCCGTTTTCGTCAACAAATGACTTACGCTGCTTAAATGTTTCCCCAAATTTTGATGACTTGGATCGGTGATATAAAGGGGTTTTCTGTCGTTTTTAATGTGTTTTTTTACATGGTAGTACAGTATATTTCACATCTTTGGCATTAGAAACAAACTGTGTATTTCAGAAGAAAAAAAAGGTTCTTTCGCGCGACAGCGCGCGCGCACGTACATTCGTTGGCGCATACCACACACACACCACACACACACACACACACACACACACACACACACACACACACACACACACACACACACACACACACACACCATTGCTTTGGTGTTTTGTTTCTTTGTTTGTTTCTTTGTTTTTCAATGGTCAGTTTCGTTCACAGACGTTATTTGAGTGTGTTGGCATTTCATTCCAGAAAGCCAACACTTTCATTCCAGAGAGCCAACCCTTCGTGCCATTGTACCATTTGTTTTCCCCTTCGTCTTTGACGATTAGCCTATTGTTCTTTTTTTTTTCTTTTTTTCCCTTTATTTGGGTGAAGATATCTATAGTTCTGAAATTCTGTAAAGCCATTTGAAACTTAAGCTGATTCACTTCCCACGAAGATTGGAAGCTAAAGGAAATTAATACAGTTAATAACCGTGAAAAACACTCCGTCACAATGCCACAAGTCACAGAGATGGAAATGGAGAGGATTCATTTCGAAGGGAATTTCTAACGGAGGTCATCTCCCCTTGTCCTTCCCGACTCCCATCCTTACCCCTACACCCCCCCCCCCCCCCCCCCCCCCCCGTCCGTCTATCTGTCATACGCATGCGATCTAATACATCAAAGTCTTTGAACTTTGCGTCCCTCTTGAACAAGGCTGGCATCATAGCCATTATCATTTGACGAGGCAAAGGGAGTTAATTCAGTGGAAAATCATGCCTGGGTTGGCTGCTGATCAAAACTTCTTTTCTTCTTCTTCTCCTTCTTCTTTTTGTACTTTTGGTATCTTTTTATACGAAACTTTGAGATGAATGAGGTTCCTCTTTTGACCGAAACTGACAGGTTCTTGCTAATCTCTCCCTTCTGCCAGTGTTTAGTAGGTTTTTATGTTAATGAAATAACACGGAATGACAAGGTCTTGACAGTTGATGAATAGCTGCGTTTCCAGTGATGGAAGCTTCAGGAAGATGGAAAGATAAGTTGGCGACATA
This sequence comes from Conus ventricosus, assembly GCA_018398815.1. Classification (NCBI taxonomy): domain Eukaryota; kingdom Metazoa; phylum Mollusca; class Gastropoda; order Neogastropoda; family Conidae; genus Conus; species Conus ventricosus. The sequence goes on from JAFLJL010016657.1 coordinate 2,892, forward strand.
CCTGTATTTCGTTTTCTTATTGCTATGTGGGTTGTATATCTCCATGATTTTTTTTTCTACATGTCTCTGCGGACAGCTATTTTTTATTTCTTATAGTCTGTACCATTCTTGATGCACGCGTGAACTCATTATATCGCAGGTGCGCGCGCACGTTTGTATGCACGTGTCTATGCGTGCGTGCGTGCGTGCGTGCGTGCGTGCGTGTGTGTTGTGTGTGTGTGTGTGTGTGGGTGTGTGTGTGTGTGTGTGTGTGTGTGTGTGTTGTGTGTGTGTACCCGCGCGCACGTCTTCTTGCGCCTTGCTTAAAGAGACATAATTAACTAACACACACGCGCGCGCGCGCGCCACACACACACACACACACACACAACACACACACACCACACACACACACACACAGGCGCGCGCGCGCGTGCGCGCGTGCTCCGCACGGGGAAAACCACACACACGCACGCACGCACGCACGCACGCACGCACGCACGCACCGCACGCACACACACACACACACACACACACACCACACAGGCACGCACGCACGCACGCACACCGAGAGACACCGTCTCAATCAATCAATACGTCAATTCCACACACAGTATTCGGCAGCACGAATGGTGACCGGAACCGGAAGTCTGCCTAGATCAGTCCCGCAGCCCTGTTTCCTGTGGAAGCTGATTGGAACGCTGGCCGCGCCAAAGGTCCAAGGGCAAATAATCATCTCCGGTTGGCTTCTTCTCAGCCATAGTTGCCATGAACGCCTAGCGAACACTGGAGCGAATTCCCTCATGCTGAACAAAATGTTGAGTCATTCTTTTTTTTTCTTTTCTTTTCAGACTGTCTGTCTGCTTTTCTGTCTGTTTTGACTGAAAGTCTGGAATGGTCACTGACGGCACTGCAATATTCAGCTGCTCAAGCAAGTACAACGAATTGAAGATACAGTCGGCTACAACACTGTACAATGAAATGTACTGCAGTGTGTTACAATGAAATGTACTGCAGTGTGTTACAATGCTGTAGAACAGAACAGAACGTTTCGAACACAGTGCAACGAAAACGTGAGAAGTATACTCCATTAACAATAACTCAAACAGTACAATGTAGCACCGTATAATGCGCAAAATATACAACACAGAGCATCACAGTACAGCACTGTACAACATACCACGCGCAATACAATACTGACAGTACAACTCACATGAGTGCAATACAGTCCCGACAGTACAACTCACATAAGTGCAATACAGTACCACAATGCACAATATAGCATAACACAACAGAGCGTGAAGCATTCTTTGCCTGCTTTCTCTGAATCTCCACTGGATGAATTTTTAAAAGAATTCCTCACTGATATGCGACACTGCATTAGCATAAACTCAGAGTCCGGTTTTCACTTACCTGTAATGAGGGTGTAGTTTATTGTATTTTTTTATTTGATGCTACGTGGATGCCTTTGTATTGTTGCTGTGTTATTTTGTTTGGTGTCATCTTTAATTGTTGATTTTCTTTTGTCTAAGATCACGTAACATGAATAGGCATTAAATGGAAGAACACGCACAACTTAGCATGAAACTTGAATCCGGCCGAATGCATCGGCGCCAGCATCAGTAAATGTGGATTAGAGACGGAAATTTTAGCACGAACTGCGCTGTCGACAACAGCAGTGGCAAAAACTCCGAAAGAATCTGGAAGAAACGAATACGTCGCTTTCAGAGCCAATCATGTGCTACCGTGCAATTCATCTTTCTGAATACACGTGGATCATGGAGTTCGTTTCCAAGGCGGTCGTAGAGAGGAAACAGGTTGGTGCCGTTTGCATACAGGCCACTCGTTTGACACCCATTCTTATCTTTAAAAAGGTGAAGAGTTTCCGTGGTGCATTTCATGTCATGCACCACTCACAGTGACAAACATCCTTTTAGAGCGTTGGACTTGCATGATGTGAGACAGAAACATTTTGCAGCAGAATCCATGACAATCTTCTTCAGAAATGTCCCACCTGAGTGTGATCTTTGAATTGTTTTCTGAAAGAGATTAACATTTCTCATCTGATCTAAGATTTTACAGAAGAAAGATTTTGTAACCAAATTCTGGTGTGTGTTTTTTAGAAGATGTATTGTAAAGGGTTGTGTAAATGAGGTGTGGTTTGTTTCTTCTTCTTTTTTTTTTAATGATTTGTGAGTTGATTTCAACACGGTGAGCCTTGATATAGCCTTTTGCGATCGGCTGGACTACAAGCAACATTTCCAAACCTACCGATCATGGAGTTTGATGGCCAAGCCACAATGGTGAGCTCCAATCAGCGGTGAAAAAAGGGCTTCAGAAGTGTACTTGGCATCTGCTGTAGGGAGCATGTCAGAAAGACCAGGTCTGCAGACCAGCAGGTAGCAGGCGAGCCCCCATGAAGTCCTGGTGGCCACTGTTAGTGTAAGGAAAGCTGAAGGGCTAACGGCCCATGTGACCTGATCAACTGGTCTCTCAAGGATGGCCATCCACCAAGGAACGCGCGAGGAAAAGAAGAAACAGGGAATAAACAGAAAGAAATGGAGGAGAAACAACACAGCTGAGGTCACATTCCCTAATCAGAAATTGACAGCAGAAGGATGTATAATGCATTGTAAAAATTGACAGCAGAAGGATGTATAATGCATTGTAAATATAGACAGCAGAAGGATGTATAATGCATTGTAAAAATTGACAGCAGAAGGATGTATAATGCATTGTAAAAATTGACAGCAGAAGGATGTATAATGCATTGTAAAAATTGACAGCAGAAGGATGTATAATGCATTGTAAAAATTGACAGCAGAAGGATGTATAATGCATTGTAAAAATTGACAGCAGAAGGATGTATAATGCATTGTAAAAATTGACAGCAGAAGGATGTATAATGCATTGTAAATATAGACAACAGAAGGATGTATAATGCATTGTAAAAATTGGCAGCAGAAGGATGTATAATGCATTGTAAAAATTGACAAACAGAAGGATGTATAATGCATTGTAAAAATTGACAGCAGAAGGATGTATAATGCATTGTAAAAATTGAGCAGAAGGAGTAAAATCCATTGTAAACATTGGAGTCAAGCAACATTTTGCGACGTGAAGAACGGCACTGAATATAGCTGACACTGAATGATACCCCCCAGCCCCTCCTAGTAAATAATCCCTTCGTTTTACTGCACTGAATATAGCTCACACTAAATAATACTCCCCAAGCCCCTCCTAGTAAAGAATCCCTTCGTTTTGGAGTGAACTGCACTGAATATAGCGGACACTGAATGATACCCCCCCCCCCCCCCCCCGCCCCTCCTATCAAATAATCCCTTCTTTAAGAGTACTTTTATCAGTGACATCACTCACATTCTCAGAACACATGAACTACCTCATTCGGAACACGTCAGATTTCAGCCTCAGAACTTACCCTCAAGCCGAATATCCCGAATATCCCCTTCCTTTCATTTTAATCTATCTGTTTTGGAACCTCCTAGCATACGTCTTGATGGGTATATAAAAGAAGAAAGGAAAAAACTCGACTTTCAGGCGCAATGGATATTCTGAAAACTATTCAATTGCGATAGTCTATATACATTCGAATTCTTATTATAGACCTCGGGGGGGGGGGGGGGGGGGGGGGGAATATTGGTGTGCTGCCTGAATGCACCAGCAAACCTTTGACACCGCCCACACACCTGTCCACAATCGTTAGAGGTGGAAATAACTCGTGCAGCATGTTTGAGAGTAATGGCCCCGCGGTATTAGTGGGCTCTGGAAATAATGAGCAGCATGGCACTGCAGAGTATATAGAAACGTTCATTGGAATACGATGACCATCCCTCAATGGACAATTATCGGAATCCGTTCTTTATGTCTCCTCTTTATCTGCAAGACAAAGAGGAAGAGAGCGACTAATATCGTTTCTTTTCCTTTTCAGCTTTCTGACCAGTTCTGCTTAAATTATGTGCTACACAATGCACATTAATCTAAAAGAGAAAGATGGCTTATTCTTTAAAACGAATCTCGTGTCATTTTTGTTATCGTTGTCGATGTGTGTGTGTGTGTGGGGGTGGGGGGGGGGGGGGGGGGGGGGGGATTGGCGTGTGCATGCTTGTGCGTATGTGTGTAGAGAAATAGATAAATAAGATAGATAGGTTGGCTGGTAGGTATGTATTTAGGTAGGTAGGTAGGAAGAGAGACAGACACACAGACACAGGGACAGAGACAGAGACAGAGGTCATTACCAAAGAAGACTTTTGACTCAGAGAAAGAGGGTTACTGGACGTTTTTTGGTCTTTCTTTCCTTGCAAATATTGTACACCGTTGTTCCCAATATAATTATACCAAATCAAAGACTTAAAAAACACATAAATGAACCTCGTGAGAGAAAAGGAGAGAGAGGAGAGAGAGAGGAGAGAGAGAGAAGGGAGAGAGAAGAGGAGGGGAGAGAGAGAGGAGAGGTTGCCAATAACTTACGTTCCTCCAATCCAACCTCTTCCCCTCTGCCCTTCTCCCACACTTTATCCCCCTTCTCCCTATTCTCCTACCCCCCCCCCCCCCCCCAGCCCCCCTCCTTCCCCCCCTCCCTTTCTCCTCTTCCAAGTGTTATTCCAACTGGACAGTTTAGGGTCAAAAAAATACAAGAGACATGGGAAACCACGCAATCATCAACTGTCTGGACCCCTGAAGAAACACATTTTTTGCACCCACTGCCCACCCCCTACCTGAAGAACACACTATTGCACCCCCTGCCCACCCCTAGCCTGAAGAACACACTATTCACCCCTGCCCACCCCCTAGCCTGAAGAACACACTATTGCACCCCCTGCCCACCCCCTTTATTTCCCAAATTTCATTTCATTTGATTTCTTTTTCTTTTCTTTTTTTTTTCTATAATGGAGAGAGAGAGAGAGTAGAGAGAGAGAAGGAGAGAGAGGGGAGAGAGAGAGAGAGAGAGAGAGAGGAGAGAGAGAGAGAGAGTAAAACGACTGAAAGACTGAAAGATTCAAAGAAACAACAACATTATTCAGATAAAGGCCTATGCCCCTTACTGAAGGGGATGTACAAGCAAGACAAATAACCCCGTGGCATTTGCAAATGAAACAATAAACAAAATAAGATTTTTCGTGGCATATGCTGAAAGATAACATTCTACGAAGTCCAATTTAAGGGGGAAAATGAGAGAGAGAGAGAGAGAGAGAGAGAGAGAGAGAGAGGGGAGACAAGAGAGACAGAGACAGAGAGAAGACAAAAGAGACAAAAACAGACAGAGACAAGAGAAAAGAAGAAAAGACAAAGAAGAAAGAAGAAGAAGAAGAAGAAGAGAAGAAGAAGAAGAAGAAGAAAGAAGAAGAAGAAAAAGGGAAGAAAAAGGGAAAAAAAGAAGAAGAAGAAGAAGGAGGAAAGGATGGGAGGGGGAGGAGGAGGGGAGGAGGAAGGAGAAGAAGAAGAAGAGAAGAAGAAAGAAGAAGAAGAAGAAGAAGAAGAAAAGAAGAAGAAGAAGAAGAATGAGGATCATGTAGACAATACTACGGAAGAGAGAGAGAGAGAGGAAAAGATGGGGGAAGAGAGAGAGAGAGAGAGAGAGAGAGAGAACAGAGAACAGACAGACAAAACAGACAGACAGCCCGACAGAGACAGAGACAGAGAGAGACAGGAGACAGAGACAGAGAAAAGACCAGGACATGACAGACAGATAAGGGGGGGGAATGGGGGTGGAATGGGAGAAGGAGTGAAGAAAGGGGAACGAAATGGAATGGAATATTGGCAATGCAACATGGTAAAGGGGTTCGTTTCTTGCCACTTTTGCAGCACAGTCTGAGGTTTCTGTTCAGTTAAAGAAACTAATGGGGAGCTCTTTCATCACAAGAGTGGCCCCATCTTCACCTTGGATTTGCTGTCTGTCTTTTTTTTTTTCCTTTTTTTTCCGTTCGCTTTTCTGGTAAACAATTTATGTCTTTTACTCTTCTTTTTTTTCATGCCCTCTTATATATTTAATAGTTAGGGGTTTTTTTTTCTTCTATTTTGTCATCGTCATTTTCTGACTAGTCCTTCTTTTCTTCTTTCTTTCTTTCTTTCTTTCTTTCTTTCTTTCTTTCTTTCTTTTTTTCTTTCTTTCTTTTTACTTCTTCTTCATTTTGTCATCCTCTTTCTCGACTAGCCATTCGTCTTCTCCTCCTCCTTCCTTCCTCCTCCTCCCTTTTTCCCCTTCTTCTTGGTCTTCATCTTCTTCTTTCTTCTTCTTTTTTTTCTCTTCTTCTTCTTCTTCTTCTTCTT
>JAFLJL010016658.1:0-5000 GCA_018398815.1 Conus ventricosus
GATCCCAAGGGGTCATGGAAGTCACCCAGTCTCTGGCCCTTCTTGCCCTGCTCTCCTGACGTGACCTTCATTCTCATTTCCTCCCCAGGTCTCTGCCCACGGTGAACTCCTGTCTGAGTTATCAGTTACTTTCAAAGTGAGGCGACTGAAGGCAGAAATTGAAGCAAATGTTAAAGAGAGATACAGGACCTGTAACATCGGCAGTCCACCTTGGATCCCTCAACATCATGTCATCACAGACCTGTCATCTGTTCTTCTGTATTGTCTTACAGAAATAATATCCTCTCTTTTTAAAAAAAATTGAGTTGTCAGCATCAGCAAGTTCGTGACCCACGTTGGCTCTGCCATGTAGCTTGGGGACAGGCTGAAGATTTGAACATGACCTCTCCGCTTCTGAATGCTGAAGAAGTGATTATGTACAGGGCTTCAGAGAATCTGGACCAGAACCAGCACTACTGAACACTACCAAAGTGACTGTGTGTGTGGGGAGGAACAGGAAGAAGGGCTGTGTGTGGGGAGGAACAGGAAGAAGGGCTGTGTGTGGGGAGGAACAGGAAGAAGGGGGGGGGGGAGGAACAGGAAGAAGGGCTGTGTGTGGGGAAACAGGAAGAAGGGCTGTGTGTGGGGAGGAACAGGAAGAAGGGCTGTGTGTGGGGAGGAACAGGCAGAAGGGCTGTGTGGGGAGGAACAGAAAGAAGGGCTGTGTGTGGGGAGGAACAGGAAGAAGGGGGGGTGTGTGTGTGGGGAGGAACAGGAAGGAGGGCTGTGTGGGGGGAAGGAACAGAAAGAAGGGCTGTGTGTGGGGAGGAACAGAACGAAGGGCTGTGTGTGGGGAGAAACAGAAAGAAGGGCTGTGTGGTGGGGAGGAACAGGAAGAAGGGCTGTGTGTGTGGAGGAACAGAAAGAAGGGCTGTGTGTGGGGAGGGGAAAAGGAAGAAGGGCGTGTGGGGGGGGGAAAAAGGAAGAAAGGGGGGTGTGTGGGGGGGAACGGGAAAAAGGGGGGTGGTGTGGAGGAACAGAAAGAAGGGCTTTTGTGTGGGGGGAACAGAAAGAAGGGCCTTTTGTGGGGGGAGGAAAAAGAAAGAAGGGTGTGTGTGGGGGAGGAAAGGAGAAGGGGTTGTTGTGGGGAGGAAAGAAAGAGGGCGTGTGTGGGGAGGAACGAAAGAAGGGCTTTGTGGAGGAACAGAAAGACGGGCGTGTGGAGAGGAAAAAGAAAGAAGGGCGGGGTGGAGGAAAAAAGGGAAAAAGGGCGTGTGTGGGGAGGAAAAGAAAGAAAAGGGGTGTGTGTGGGGAGGAACAGAAAGAAGGGTGTGTTGGGGGGGGGAACGAAGAGGGGGTGTGTGGGGGAGGAACGGAAGGAAAGGGGGTGTGTGTGGAGGAAAGGAAAGAAGGGCTGGTGTGGAGGAAAGGGAAAGAAGGGCTGTGTGGGGGGAGAAACGGGAAAAGAAGGGCTGTGTGGGGGGGAACGGGAAAGAAGGGCGGTGGGGGGGGAGGAACAGGAAGGGGGTTTGTGGGGAGGAACGGAAAAAGGGCTGTGTGTAGGGACAAACGGAAGAAGGGCTGTGTGTGGGGAGGAACAGGAAGAAGGGGGGGGTGTGGGGAGGAACGGGAAAAGGGGTGTGTGTGGAGGAACAAAAGAAGGGGTGTGGTGGGGGGGAAACTGGAAAAAGGGCGGGGTGAAAGGGGAAACGGAAAAAGGGCTGTGTGTGGGGAAAAAAAACGGGAAAGAAGGGGCGGGGTGTGTGGGGGAACAGAAGGGCTGTGTGGGAGGAACAGGAAAAAGGGCTGTTGTGGGGGAAAGGGGAAGAAGGGTTTTTTGGGAAAAAGGGAACGGGGGGGGAAGGGAAAAAGGGCGTGTGTGGGGAGGAAAGGAAGAAGGGCTGGTGGGGGGGGAACGGGAAAAAGGGGGGTGTGTCTGGGAGGAACAGGAAGAAGGGGGGTGTGTGGGGAGGAACAGGAAAAGGCTGTGTGGGGGGAGGAACAGGAAAAAGGGGGTGGGTGGTGTGGGGGAACAGGAAGAAGGGCTGTGTTGGGGGGAACGGAAAAAGGGCTGTGTGTGGGGAGGAAAAGGAAAAAGGGGCTGTGTGTGAGGGGGAAAGGGAAAAAAGGGGGTGGTGGGGGGGAAAAGGGGAAAAAGGGCTGTGTGGTGGGGAGGAACAGGAAAAAGGGGTTGTGTGTGTGGAGGAACAGGAAGAAGGGCTGTGTGTGGGGGGGAACGAAAGAAGGGCTGTTGTGGGGGGGAAAGAAAGAAGGGGGTGTGTGGGGGGGAACGGGAAGAAGGGGGGGTGTGGGGAGGAACAGGAAGGGGCTGTGTGTGGGGAGGAACAGGAAGAAGGGCTGTGTTGGGGGGAAAGGAAAAGGTGTGTGTTGGGGAGGAACGGGAAAAGAAGGGGGTGTTGTGGGGGGGAACAGGAAAAAGGGGTGTGGTGGGGGAAACCCAGGAAAAAGGGTTTGTGTGTGGGGGAACGGGAAAAAGGGCTGTTTTGGGGGGGAGGAACAGAAAAAAGGGGTGTGTGTGGGGGGAAACGAAAAAGGGCTGTGTGGGGGGGAACAGGAAGAAGGGGTGTGTGGGGGGAAAGGAAGAAGGGCGTGTTGGGGAGGAACAGGAAAAAGGGCTGTGGGGGGGGAAAGAGGAAAAAGGGGGCGTGGGGGGGAAAAGGGGAAGAAGGGCTTTTGGGGGGAGGAACGGGAAAGAAGGGCTTTTGTGGGGAGACAGGAAAAAGGGCTGTTGTGGGGAGGAACAGAAGAAGGGCTGGGGTTTTGGGGAGGAAAGGAAAAGGGCTTGTGGGGGGGAGGAACAGAAAAAAGGGCTGGTGGGGGGGGAACGGGACGAAGGGCTGTGTGTGGGAGGAACGGGAGAAGGGCTGTGTGTGGGGAGGAACAGGAGAAGGGCTGGTTGGGGGGGGGAACAGGAAAGGGCTGTTTGGGGGAGGAAGGAAGAAACGGCTGTGTGGGGAGGGAACGGGAAGAAGGGGTTGTGTGGGGGGGGAAACGGGAAAGAAGGGCGTGTGGGGGAAGGAAAAAGGGAAAAAAAGAGCTGGTGGGGGAAGAACAGGAAAAAGGCTGTGTGGGGAGGAACAGGAAGAAGAGCTTTTGGGGGGGGAGGAACGGAAGAAGGGCTGTGTGTGGGAAGGAAAACGGGAAGAAGGGCATGTGTGGGGGGGAAAAGGGAAGAAGAGCTGGGGTGGGGAGGAACAGGAAGAAGGGCTGTGGTGGGGAAAGAACAGGAAGAAAGCTGATTGGGGAGGAACAGGAAAAAGGGCTGTGTGTGGAGGAACAGGAAGAAGGGCTGTGTGGGGAGGAACAGGAAAAAGGGCGGTGTGTGGGGGGGAACAGGAAAGGGCTGTGTGTGGGGGGGAAAACAGGAAGAGGGCGGTGTGTGGGGAACAGGAAAAAGGGCTGTGAAAGGGAGGAAACAGGAAGAAGGGCTGTGTTATGGAGGAACGGGAAAAAGGGGGCTTTGTGTGGGGAGGAACGGAAAAGAAGGGCTGTGGTGAAGAGGAACAGGAAGAAGGGTTGTGTGGAGAGGAACAGGAAAAAGGCGGGTGGGGGGGAAACAGGAAAAAAGGGGGGTGTGTGGGGGGAACGGGAAGAGGGGTGTGTGTGTGGGGGAAACGGAAGAAGGGCGGTTTGGGGGGAGGAAAGGAAGAAGGGGCGTGTGGGGGGGGGGAACGGGAAAAAGGGGCTGTGTGTGTGTGGAGGAACGGGAAGAAGGGCTGTGTCGGGAGGCGGGGGGCTGTGTTGGGGTCTGCCAGTTTGCCCGCGTGCCAGATTGCCGACTTTTGAGCACTTTCACCCCTTTCGGGCTTAAAAATGTGTGAGCACGACTTGGCCTAACGGGCCCTTTGTTTTATTGTCCCTTGTCCTCCTCGGGCTTCGCCCTACTCTAATTAAGACCTCGATTCGCTTTGGAGTAACTGGGACATGGTTACGCCGGGGGAGCCTTTGGGATGGGGCCCCTCGGCGGGCGGGGTGTTCGGCAACTGGCAGCGGCAATGGATGCTGTGTTAGAGGAAAAAGAAAGAAGGGCTGTGTGTGGGGGGAACGGAAGAAGGGCGGGTGGGGGGGAAAAGGAAGAAGGGCTGTGTGTGGTGAAGGAACAGGAAGAAGGGGTGTGTGTGGGGAGGAACAGGAAAAGGGGTGTGTGTGGGGAGGAACAGGAAGAAGGGCTGTGTGTGGGGAGAACTGGAAGAAGGGCGGTGTGTGGAGGAACAGGAAGAAGGGCTGGTGTGTGGAGGAACAGGAAGAAGGGCTGTGTGTTGAGGAACAGGAAGAAGGGCTGTGTGTGGGGAGGAACAGGAAGAAGGGCTGTGTGGGGAGGAACAGGAAGAAGGGGTGTGTCTGTGGAGGAACGGGAAGAAGGGGGGGGGGTGTTGGGAGGAACAGGAAGAAGGGCTGTGTGTGGGGAGGAACAGGAAGAAGGTGTGTGTGGTTGTGGAGGAACAGGAAGAAGGGCTGTGTGTGGGAGGAACAGGAAGAAGGGCTGTGTGTGGGGGGAACAGGAAGAAGGGTGGTGTTGGAGAAGAAGAAGGGCTGTGTGTGGGGAGGAACAGGAAGAAGGGCTGTGTGTGGGGAGAACAGGAAGAAGGCTGTGTGTGGGGAGGAACAGGAAGAAGGGCTGTGTGGGGAGGAACAGGAAGAAGGGCTGTGTGTGGGGAGGAACAGGACGAAGGGCTGTGTGTGTGGAGGAACAGGAAGAAGGGCTGTGTGTGGGGAGGAACAGGAAGAAGGGCTGTGGTGGGGAGGAACAGGAAGAAGGGCTGTGTGTGGAGGAACAGAAGAAGGCTGTGTGTGGGGAGGAACAGGAAGAAGGGCTGTGTGTGGGGAGGAACAGGAAGAGGCGGTGTGTGGGGAGGAACAGGAAGAAGGGCTGTGTGTGGGGAGGAACAGGAAAAAGGGGCTGTGTGTGGGGAGGAACAGGAAGAAGGGCGGTGTGTGGGGAGGAACAGGAAAAAGGGGGTGTAGGAATAAGCCGCCAGGGGGGCACAGAAGAGGAGAGA
>JAFLJL010016658.1:7500-10022 GCA_018398815.1 Conus ventricosus
TTCTGAAGTTAAGCTTATAATGTTATAAGGTGGTATAGATGTCATGTGTTTGCGCTCATGCATAGTGTAATCTCAAAACTTAACGGATGTGGTGTAGTGTATATGGACTGGTCCGCATGCAGCGACGCATCCTTGATGAAACTGAAACAAACTTGCGGTCAAGCAGTTTTGTTTTTGAGGAACATTCCTTCACTTATGTTTTATTTTAAAGCATAGTTGATTGGCTGTTAACATATAAAAATCAAATCCATATTCACCTGCAAAAATGTTTTGAAAAAGTTATGTATCCAAATTAAATAAGAAAACAACTTAAAACCAGACTATTTTCCACAAAACTTCATATTACATCAAAACTATCTCCTTTAGAAATCAATACATCCCGTGGAACATCCCTTAACAAAGCCTTCAAGGAGTCTGCTAAAACAGGCTTGTGTCAAGCATCCTCTAAATCCAAATGCTTGATCACAGCATGTTTTACAACAAGTGGCTGATCACATGGTTAAACCACACAATCCTTACATAAATAGTTGTAACCGAGAAGAAGTGATGATGACACAGAAAACATCACACCGAACAAAACAGGGCACATATCATGGAGGTAATCATCATACAGATACTAACATGTGGACACACACCATATAAGTACAACATACCACACAAACTATACAGCCACATAAACCACTCTGAAACACACATGGGGAGTTGGTATTATACTCCCTGTTTGGCTAGTATACTTACCATGTCAGACCATAGCATTCAACAGCAGTTAGATAGCTCTGAAAGGCTGAATTTTTTGTGGCTAATGCAGTAATAAGACTATCACGTGACGCCCACCCTATTTCCGCCAAGGAAGAAGCCGGTGTCAACTTCCTGTTCCTCATTCAGCGAGGCATATGCGCAAGGTAACCCTGAGAACCATAGCGCTAGTGGGGAAGGTAGGGCGGGCATTAGAGTCTGACATGGTAAGTATACTAGCCAAACAGGGAGTATAATACAAACTCCCCATTTTGGCGTCATATACTTTACCATGTCAGACCACAGCAGAATTTAAAGGAATTGGAGGAGGGCTGAGTGCCCTAATGGTTCTTGGGGTTAGCAGTGGAATAGATATGGCTGCGTTAGCTGCAAAAAAGAAATCCCTTAAAACCATCAGCCCTGGTCATGCGGATATCCCTTGAATAGAAGTTTTAGGAAGGGATTTTCCAAACGCCAGTGGGCTGCCTCCAGGAGGTGGCGCAAGGGGACAGAGCGCTGGAACGCTGTGGAAGTGGCCAGCGCTCTGACCTCATGGGCCCGAGGAGATACAACGGGAAGATCCATATACACCTGGGCGTAAGCAGATCTGACCGTCTAGGAAAGCCACCTGGAGATAGTGCCAGAGAGAAGTTTTTATGATGCCTGGGGGTGATGGAATGGGGAGACGCCTCTGGGAGGGGCGCCTGGGGAGCGAGCGTTCCCAGTAGTATCTCAGACACCTAGGAGGGCACAGGTCCATGTCCCCCCGCTTTCCCTTTTTCCCCAAGATATCCGCAAGTGAGCGGATGACGAGGGAGGGAGAGGCTGTGCCCGGTTCCTGATTCTTGGCTAAGAATTTGGGAAGAAACTTGAGAGAGAGAGAGACAGAACTGTCCCTGTGGAAGGCAATGTCTCTGGGGTCCCCAATAAGGGGTTTTCAGAGAGCGTCAAGGAGAATGAAGAGGTCCCAAAGGGGGACCCATCTAGGGGACAGAGACTCACGTAGAGCTACCCTCTTAGAATCTGTCTGCGAAGGGAGCTATTCTAAAAGGGGGCCGCTGAGTTGGCGAATAGTGGTACAGATAGCTGGCCTGTAGCCCCAAATGGAGCTAGCAGCTACCCCCTTAGAGTCTCTCTGCGAAGGGAGCTATTCTAAAAGGGGGCCGCCGAGCTGGCGAATTGTGGCACAGACAGCTGACCTGCAGCCCCGAATGGAGCTAGCAGAGAGCCTCAGGGAAAGGGAGGTGGGATAGAAAGTTGCCTAACTGGAATTGGAAGGATGATCGTGGGGAACAGAGTTATCTGAGCACCAGGAGACCCATCTCCCCCAATGGTAATTGTAGAGAGACTAGGTGCTGGCTCTGTGCGAGACCGTAGGTAAGTCCCGAAGGCCTAGCAAGGCCCCTGCCAGTGAGAGTATGTCTAGGACGGACTGGGATCCGTCCGATTGGGAGGGAGGGCCGATGTTCGCAACTGGGCTGGCACAGAAGCCAGGCGTGAGGTGGAGCATCTGGGGTTGGAGTGGGGGCGACCCGAGCGAGGCTGTCTGAGCATGTCCAAACATGTGCCCCACTGGAGAGGGGGAACATGGGAGAGAGACTTGGGGTCCGGGAGCTGGGACTGGGTTGGCCACCATGGGGCGACGAGGATGAGCCTGGGTCTTACCAGTCTTGCTTTCCTGATCACCTTGTGGGGGATCAGGAGTAGAGGGAAGGCGTATGCTATGCGGCCCGACCAGGGAGGAGCAAAGAGGTCTGTCAGACGGGGAAATGTGATGGATGCAGTGC
>JAFLJL010016658.1:11022-46293 GCA_018398815.1 Conus ventricosus
CCCTTGAAGCCATGAGGGACCCACCTTACAACATCAATGCGGGTATTCCACTTGACAACCAGTGAGGGGACCCACCTTAGCAACATCAATGCGGGTATTCCACTTGACAGCCAGTGAGGGGACCCACCTTAGCAACATCAATCAGGTATTCCACTGACAGCCAGTGAGGGACCCACCTTAGCAACGATCATCGGTTATTCCACTGACAGCCAGTGAGGGGACCCACCTTAGCAACATCAATGCGGTGTTCCACTCGACAGCCAGTGAGGGGACCCACCTTAGCAACATCAATACAGGTATTCCACTTGACAGCCAGTGAGGGGACCCACCTTAGCAACATCAATACAGGTTTCCACTTGACAGCCAGTGAGGGGACCCACCTTAGCAACATCAATGCGGTATTCCACTTGACAGCCAGTGAGGGGGCCCACCTTAGCAACATCAATGCGGTTGTTCCCCTTGACAACCAGTGAGGGGACCCACCTTAGCAACATCAATGCGGTTGTTCCACTGACGGCCGCAGCAGGCAGGGCAGGTGTCGGGGTAGCTGTCGCGACCTCGAAGCGCAGGATCCAGAGCAGCTCCTTGCCTGCTCAAACAGCTCCTCCTGGTTCAGCTTGGCCGCAGCTGCTCCTGGGTGAGCTTGCTCACCTTCATGCCTGCAATTCCGTCACAGCTATTGGCAGGCCTTACATTATACTGTATCTGTTGGATTCTATTGTACTGGGGGCTGGTTGTGTGTGTGTGTCTTCTCTTCTTCCTAAATACCGGTCACTCAAACGATAGGTCCCCAGCGCGCATTTTCAAAAAGTAAAATTAAAATAAAATAAATAGTGCGACTCAGTTTTGGCCCCTGGAGCAAATTTGGCAACAAGGGGTCCCCACTCGATATCAAGAAGTTAAAAGCAATGTGTAATGTGTGCGTGTGTGTGTAGTGTTGTGTGGGTGGTGTTTGGGTGTGTATGGAGTGTTGTGTGTGGTGTGTGTATGTGTTGTGTGTGTGTGTGTTGTGTGTGGTGTAGTGTGTGTGTGTGTGTGTGTGTGTGTGTGTTGTGTGTGTGTGTGTGTGTGTGTGTGTGTGTGTGTGTGTGTGTGTGTGTGTGTGTGTGTGTGTGTGTGTGTGTGTGTGTGGTGTGGTGGAGTGAGTGTGTGTGTGTGTGAGTGGTGTGTGGTGTGTGTGTGTGTGTGTGGTGTGTGTTTTGTGTGGGTTTGGGGTGTGTGTGGTGTGTGTGTGTGTGTGTGTGAGTGAGTGAGTGAGTGAGTGAGTGTGTGTGTGTGTGTGTGTGTGTGTGTGTGTGTGTGTGTGTGTGAGAAAGTGTGTGTGTGTGTGTGTGTGTGTGGGGTGTGTGGGGTGTGTGTGGTGTGTGTGTGTGTTGTGTGTGTGTATGTGTGTATGTGAGTGGTGTGT
This sequence comes from Conus ventricosus, assembly GCA_018398815.1. NCBI lineage: Eukaryota > Metazoa > Mollusca > Gastropoda > Neogastropoda > Conidae > Conus > Conus ventricosus. The sequence goes on from JAFLJL010016658.1 coordinate 12,431, forward strand.
GTGTGTGTGTGTGTTGTGTGTGGTGTGTGTGTGTGTGTAAGTGTCTGTGGTGTGAGAGTGTGTGTGTGAGAGTGTGTGTGTGTGTGTGTGTGTGAGTGTCTGTGTGTGTGTGAGTGTCTGTGTGTGTGAGAGTGTCTGTGTGTGTGTTAATTGCAGTATGACAGTTGGTCAAAAAGAGAAGTTGTAAAGGGCAACTGGGCAGTCCAGGAATCTCCAAGTCCACTGCACTGTCAAGTCGTAGCGTCAGACGCAGAACAGTCACAGATCTCCATGATGCTATCCATTTAGGTGATGTACTGATATGCCGTCATATATTCTGAAGTTAAGCTTATAATGTTATAAGGTGGTATGATGTCATGTGTTTGCGCTCATGCATAGTGTAATCTCAAAACTTAACGGATGTGGTGTAGTGTATATGGACTGGTCCGCATGCAGCGACGCATCCTTGATGAAACTGAAACAAACTTGCGGTCAAGCAGTTTTGTTTTTGAGGAACATTCCTTCACTTATGTTTTATTTTAAAGCATAGTTGATTGGCTGTTAACATATAAAAATCAAATCCATATTCACCTGCAAAAATGTTTTGAAAAAGTTATGTATCCAAATTAAATAAGAAAACAACTTAAAACCAGACTATTTTCCACAAACTTCATATTACATCAAAACTATCTCCTTTAGAAATCAATACATCCCGTGGAACATCCCTTAACAAAGCCTTCAAGGAGTCTGCTAAAACAGGCTGTGTCAAGCATCCTCTAAATCCAAATGCTTGATCACAGCAGGGTTTTACAACAAGTGGCTGATCACATGGTTAAACCACACAATCCTTACATAAATAGTTGTAACCGAGAAGAAGTGATGATGACACAGAAAACATCACACCGAACAAAACAGGCACATATCATGGAGGTAATCATCATACAGATACTAACATGTGGACACACACCATATAAGTACAACATACCACACAAACTATACAGCCACATAAACCACTCTGAAACACACATGGGGAGTTGGATTATACTCCCTGTTTGGCTAGTATACTTACCATGTCAGACCATAGCATTCAACAGCAGTTAGATAGCTCTGAAAGGCTGAATTTTTTGTGGCTAATGCAGTAATAAGACTATCACGTGACGCCCACCCTATTTCCGCCAAGGAAGAAGCCGGTGTCAACTTCCTGTTCCTCATTCAGCGAGGCATATGCGCAAGGTAACCCTGAGAACCATAGCGCTAGTGGGGAAGGTAGGGCGGGCATTAGAGTCTGACATGGTAAGTATACTAGCCAAACAGGGAGTATAATACAAACTCCCCATTTGTGGCGTCATATACTTTACCATGTCAGACCACAGCAGAATTTAAAGGAATTGGAGGAGGGCTGAGTGCCCTAATGGTTCTTGGGGTTAGCAGTGGTAATAGATATGGCTGCGTTAGCTGCAAAAAAGAAATCCCTTAAAACCATCAGCCCTGGTCATGCGGATATCCCTTGAATAGAAGTTTTAGGAAGGGATTTTCCAAACGCCAGTGGGCTGCCTCCAGGAGGTGGCGCAAGGGACAGAGCGCTGGAACGCTGTGGAAGTGGCCAGCGCTCTGACCTCATGGGCCCGAGGAGATACAACGGGAAGATCCATATACACCTGGGCGTAAGCAGATCTGACCGTCTAGGAAAGCCACCTGGAGATAGTGCCAGAGAGAAGTTTTTATGATGCCTGGGGGGGATGGAATGGGGAGACGCCCCTGGAGGGGCGCCTGGGGGGCGAGCGTTCCCAGTAGTATCTCAGACACCTAGGAGGGCACAGGTCCAGGGCCCCCCCCTTTCCCTTTTTCCCCAAGATATCCGCAAGTGAGCGGATGACGAGGGAGGAGAGGCTGTGCCCGGTTCCTGATTCTTGGCTAAGAATTTGGGAAGAAACTTGAGAGAGAGAGAGACAGAACTGTCCCTGTGGAAGGCAATGTCTCTGGGGTCCCCAATAAGGGGTTTTCAGAGAGCGTCAAGGAGAATGAAGAGGTCCCAAAGGGGGACCCATCTAGGGGACAGAGACTCACGTAGAGCTACCCTCTTAGAATCTGTCTGCGAAGGGAGCTATTCTAAAAGGGGGCCGCTGAGTTGGCGAATAGTGGTACAGATAGCTGGCCTGTAGCCCCAAATGGAGCTAGCAGCTACCCCCTTAGAGTCTCTCTGCGAAGGGAGCTATTCTAAAAGGGGGCCGCCGAGCTGGCGAATTGTGGCACAGACAGCTGACCTGCAGCCCCGAATGGAGCTAGCAGAGAGCCTCAGGGAAAGGGAGGTGGGATAGAAAGTTGCCTAACGGGAATTGGAAGGATGATCGTGGGGAACAGAGTTATCTGAGCACCAGGGGGACCCATCTCCCCCAATGGTAATGTAGAGAGACTATTGCTGGCTCTGTGCGAGACCGTAGTAAGTCCCGAAGGCCTACAAGGCCCCTGCCATGGAGAGTATGTCTAGGACGGACTGGGAATCCGTCCGATTGGGAGGGAGGGCCGATGTTCGCAACTGGGCTGGCAAAAGAAGCCAGGCGTGAGGTGGAGCATCTGGGGTTGGAGGGGGGGCGACCCGAGCGAGGCTGCTGAGCATGTCCAAACATTTTGCCCCACTGGAGAGGGGAACTGGGAGAGAGACTTGGGGCCCCGGAGCTGGGACTGGGTTGGCCACCATGGGGCGACGAGGATGAGCCTGGGTTTTAAACCAGTCTTGCTTTCCTGATCACCTTGTGGGGGATCAGGAGTTAGAGGGAAGGCGTAATCTATGCGCCCGACCAGGGAGGAGCAAAGAGGTCTGTCCAGGACGGGGAAATCGTGATGGTATGCTTAAGTGCACTAAGTTGATGTATTATTAGTCAGCTTAACACACCCAAGGTTTATCTCTGCACTCATACACGCATATGCACACTCATGCACGCACCAAACATCCACTCTCCGGGGAAATGGGATGTCACGCATTCGTTTCTCTCCTAACACGACTGAGAACAAGAAATAAAAAATTTCAATGCTACTTATAATTAATCATAAGGGTCAAATCACACACAATGAAATATAAAAACATAAAAAGATCAATACTTCCTAATCCCGGGTTAAAAATGAAAATGACTTCTTACCTGGCCAGGTTTTCACACACACAACCACGCTTTCACCCCCAAACACCACAGTTCTTGAACAAGTCTCTTCACGTCTCCTTCAGCACTGCTTGATGGTGATGCCCTGGTGAACGGGCTCCAGGTTTCAGGACGGGGTTCTTCGTGGTCGTCTCGGGGATCTCGACGTAGAACTCTTCTTCTTCGTCTCTTTCACCCACCTCGGGGTTCAATTTCAGTGCTGTCTTCACCCACCTCTGGGCTTCAACTTAGTCTTCTTCTCTTCCAGCTTGTCTTCAACCCTAAGACTTAGCTGTCTCTTCTATCTCCCAGACCACGTTTCTCTCGACCCTTCTCTGTCCTGTCCATCCTCTCCTCTCTCTCTCTTCCTCTCCCTTCTCTCTCTCTCTCCTGGTGTTGTTTTCCTGGCACGTTGTTCTCCCTCAGTTTATATAGGGAGGAGACAAAGGATTCCCCCTTTGGGCCATACCTTTGTCCATGCTGCTTCTCAAACCCCTAGTTCACAAGTACCCTGAATTCTCCATTCGCTACTTCTCCCACACATCAGACTGGTTGCGCATGTCCAGCGAGGAGGCTCCCTGGCTTTTGGAGCTCCCGTTTTTAATTCATTTTTACATCTTTTACGTCTTTACATTTTTACATCTTTTACTCATACGAGTAACTGTGTATTTTAATGATCACACTTTTGGTAGTTTAATGCTAAATTTTATTTTATCTTAACGAAATTGTGTTTTAAACCCCCTTAAAGGTGAGTCTTTCTATTTGGCTTTTCAAGATGGCTACCGCGTGTTGTTCCTCGGTTTCCCGTTAAAAGTTTTCTATTTTTTCTTGTTCTTTCCACATGTGACGGGAACAACAATATTCCTAGCACTCAGTTTAATTTTGAAATTTTAGATGTTGAGTGACGCTTTTAGTTCCATTTTTGCAGGTTTAAAACTTTGTGCAACCTGAACCATGTTATCTCCTGTGTGCACCTTGCCAGTACTGTTCTTACGTCTATTACTAGCCCCAGATTTGAACCCCTGATTTCAATTAACATCAGAAATAGTACAGTGATAAGGAATTTTTTGATTAAAAGAGTTAGACACAGAGGAGTTAAATTATGGTTTTTTAAGCCTTATCCTATCGGAGACTTGAACTCAATCCGGGGTCCGTCCACCAAAGTAAAATATCCATGCGGAGTTTTGCAATTTGAGAGTCACATGGAAACTAAAGCAGTTGCCTGTGACGTCTGCAATTCATGGTATCACACTAAATGTATTTTAAAATAAATTTTCAGCAGTTTATGAAGCATTATGCAATAGTGATATACAGGACTTTTTTACCGCGGGCTTCCAAACTTTAGTTCAAGACTTTTTGAAGATTCTATTAAAAACTGCAGCTCAGAAAGCAACCTTTTTTGACCCTATCTCACCAGACCGATCCCCAAAAAAAACTTGGAAATTTTGTCCTAATTTGCATCCACCCCTGATTCTAAAACTGATAAATCCCAAATCATAAAGTGCAATTGAACCCTAAATCATTAAGAGAAAAAGATAAACTTAAATGTATAGTCGTAAATTTTCAATCTCTTATTAAGAAAAAGGAAGAACTCACTAATTTAGTCACTGAAAAAAACATTGATGTTGTAATTGGAACAAAAACTTGGCTAGAAACTGGAACATCCACGTGAACTTCTAAATGGAGGATTTTGATATTTATAGAAAGACAGATTTGGAAAAGAGAGGGGGGGGGGAGTCTTGATTGCCATTAGGAAGAACTTAGCCAGTGAGTTTTTTATATCAAGGCAAAAATAGTGAAAGTTTATTTTGTAGGATTAATTTCAAGAATAAGAGACCTGCCCATTGTTGGATCAGTTTCCCAGACCTCCAGACTCAGATGAAAATGTATGTTTGTCATTTGCAGAGACATTTCTAATATTGTTTTGGCCAATAGGAAAGGCAATATTATGGATTGGTGGAGACTTTAATTTACCAGATATGATTGGGGTAAAGATGCCAACTTGGTAAATCAATACAGTAAAAATATTAATACTCAGTTTTTTGATGCCACCAAAGACCTTGATTAGAAACAGTCAGTTGAATCCCCAACTCGTGGTAAGGCTTTCCCTGGATTTATTTTTAACCAATTGTCCAGGCGCTTTAGGCAATCGGGAATTAATTGCAGGCCTGGGTGATCATGACATAGTTCTCTTAGAGAGTAACTTTCAACCCTTTCGAAGAAAACCCCCCTAAACGTACCATCAGACTCTGGAACCAAGCAGATTTACCAAAATTGCGCAGGGATACTCATAATTTCAGTCGTCTTTTTTTGAGGTCCCATAGTGTTAAAGAAAATGTCAGTGATCTTGAAAGTGTAAAAAACTAACTTGCAATTTATTATGGATGACAACATACCTACTAAAATAACTTAAAGCAAGAACCACCAGCCATGGATTACTACTAAAACTAAACGTTTGGTTGAGAAGGAAACATCGTTTTCTTTAAGAAATTGAAACTACATCCTAATTCAGAAAAGATTACTGGTTAGGTATAAACATATTAAGAGAAGGTGTCAGAGAGAATGTAGACTTGCTCACTCCAATTATGTTAATTCGATGATTTCGGAAGGTGATCATCAAACAAGAAATTATGGTCTTACATAAGGATTAAGAGACCGGACAACATTGGATTCCAGACCGAGAAACAACCAGAATAACCTAATACAGACCCTGAAGGGAAAGCAAACTTACTAAACAAGCAGTTTGTTCAGTTTTCTCAAATCCCAAACCTTTAATTAACGTTAGACTAAAGGATGATGATAACTCCCTGAAATGCAAAACATCAAAGTAAACAAAGCAGGAGTATTTAAGTTACTGACAATATTAATGAAAACAAAGCTACGGGTCCCGATGGCTTTTCCTGGCAAGCTCTTAAAATTATGTGCCAATGAATTGAGTGAGGTATACCAATTACTTACCAACTTCACTGGACCAGGGAGTAATACCTGATAGTGGCGTGATTCGAGCATTGTTCCCTTATTTAAAAAGGGTGACAAAAAAAAAGCAGAAAACTACAGACCTGTATCTCTTACATCCATATCAGCTAAATTACTTGAACACATAATATAAGTAGCAAAAATGGACCATTTTGACAAATAGATTTCTTAAAAAAACGCCCAGCATGGTTTTAGACAGCGAAGGAGTTGTGAGACTCAACTTATAACAACTCTCAATAAATTTAGTAACTGTCTTAACAACAGACAGCAAATAGATGCAATTTTTTTAGATTTTTCTAAAGCCTTTGATAAGGTTGACCATGAGGGCCTGCTGCTTAAATTAGAACACATTGGCATTGGCGGTTCTTTGCAAAAAATGGGCTAGATCTTTTCCTCGTTGGGAGAACGCAGAAGTTGTTGTGGAAGGGTCGTCATCCCATTGTAAACCAGTCTTGTCAGGTGTACCACAGGGAACTGTTCTGGGGCCTTGTTTTTTTAATTTATATAAATGACATAAGTAGAAATCTCTCTCCTGGAACTACTATAAGGCTTTTTGCAGATGACAGTTTAGTATATAGAACAATCAGAAGCAAGAATGATACACGCATTCTACAAGAAGATCTAAACGTTTTACAAGAGTGGGAAAGAACTTGGAAAATGGAATTTCACCCTCAAAAGTGCCAAGTGTTGCGTATATGTAACAAACGCTCACTAATTAGATCAATTATTCTATCCATAATACTATTCTTAAAGAAACTAATGCTGCAAAAATTTAGGCGTGTTTATAGATAGTCGTCTCAAAGAAAGAACATTACAATTTAGTATGTAAGAAAGCAAATAACATCTTAGCTTTCTTACACAGGAATATAAATGACTGCCCCCAAAAGGTTAAAGACGACTGCTACAAAACACTGGTTAGACCAGTACTGGAATATGGTTGGCTCATTTGGGATCCTTACCATCTAAAGGACATTGATAACCTTAAAAAGATTCAGAAGAGAGCAGCACGGTTCGTAACAGGGAACCACATCAAGAAAAGGGGAATACTAGGAAGAACATGAGGAAATTAGAATGGAAACCCTTAGAGAGAGAAAAAGCTTTTATTAAATTTAAAACACCTTTTTCAAAGGCAGAGTAAAGTAATTGATATTCCAATGGAACAACTAGTTATGAATAAAAGTAGCACCGGGAGTGGCGGTCAATGTTATACTATACCTGCATCAAATATGATAGCCACTTACATTCTTTTTATCCCAGTTCTGTACGGCTGTGGAACTCACTGCCGGTGCCATCAAGATTGCCACAAATGCAATCTCATTAAAAAAAACAAATTGATTCGACAGTTCTGAATCTGCATATTGAAGTTTTTCTTTTTACTTCCCTGATATTTTACTATTACCTGGCCTGAATTTGGCCTTTTGCTTTTATCTTCTTGAATATCGAGTACGAACCCTTGTTGCTAAATTTGCTCCAGGGGCCAACAGTCTGAGTCGCACTGTTTTATGGTATTTTATTTTATTTTTTAACATGCGCGCTGGTGACCTACTCGTTTTTGAGTGAACCGGTGTTGTGGGAGAAGAAGAAGAAGATTTACACAAAACCCTACCTAATTGATTAGCAAACAAACACTTAGCACCAGATGGAAAATCGAAATTTCCCGCCGATTTCGGGGGTCACTTAACACAGTAATTATTTTAAAGGGAGGGTTACTACAACCTCCACACGCATTCAGCCAGCCTGACAATAGAACCAACACAGTGACCCACGGCAATACCATCCGAACGAATCCAAAGACTCCTGCTCTCAATGACTGTTTAAAAAGAACCTCAGCTGACTGAGCATTTAGCGCTCACTTGGAGTGCCGAGGTCGTAGTGGTTACATCCCTTCCCTCTTTCGCCACCGGGCAGGTCCGAACTCTCCCCTAGGTGTCATCTGTCATCTGACCACTTCGGCCTCCTTCACACGTTGGGCCCGTGTGCGAGGGGTAAGGTACCCTGGTTAATTGGTCTATTACCTATTTGTATACTATGTACACGTCCCTTTGCCTCCAAGTTTAATGCCTTTTGTGAGAGGTTTCACGCTCCTTGACAAATTCCCCCCACTCGAAGACAATGCCCTGCTTGGCTAAAACTTAACATTCCCAAGGAGATGAAACCCCCAAAATTTTCCCATTTAAACAAATGCTAATTCAGCCTCTCAAAGACAACTTACACCAAGAACGCATGCAAGATTTGTCTTGCAAAAAAAAATTAGAGAAAAATCAATACATACACACTATCCAAGCAAATATCAACATAAATCTGGAATCTCCACCAGCCTAAGTCGTGTGGCCATATAACCATTATGTTTCATCAAAGGGAAAAATTCTCTCCCCTTCTCTTCAAAACCCGTGGCCCGCAACTAGCCACGTCACGCATACGCGACACTGCAAAAGACATACGCACCCACTACCTGACTTCTCGACCGACCATTTTATTTTGGCCAACTTTTGGTAAGCCCAGTCTGATCCCCCTTTCTGTACACACACCTTGCCTACCCCGCGGCATGTGCTGCTTTGGGTGCACAAAAACGCCTGATATCGCCAAGGATACCGGCCAGAAAGTACTCTCGCGTCACTGCCTTTTGTGGGGCCCCCTCTTAGCGAGATGGCCGAGGCTGACGCACATGTTTTTCTGACATCACCGCCTTTCTGCGCTTCGTAGGCACAACGATCGCTTTTTTTCGTTTTTCCCAAACGCGAATGAGTAAAATTTCGGAAACAATGGGCCGTTCTCTAACTCAAAACCCGATTGTACCCTTTTTAAAAACATTTTCTTCTGCTCTCTGTGACAAAACCAACCAGTTTTCTGAGCGAGTAGTCGCCCTTTTGTTCTGTTTGTAAGTGAATGGGGTTATTCTCACGGACAACGCTCCAGTGCTTTCTGGAGGTTTGACCTGCCTGGGGCCTTTTTCTCACATGGTTCCTTTTCTCTGATTCGACACAGAAGTCAGCTTTCGGGTTTTCGTACCCACGTGCTCCGGGGAATGTTCCCAATTACCAAATCATACGGCGGTTTCGGAACAGCCAAAGCCTGTAAAACTTCCACTATAAAATGGTTAGCAAATAAACACCTGGGCCGTTTTGAATTCTGCTACTGTTCCATCTATTTGTCTACACCTCTGTGTTTTTACCGGTAAATTTTGTCCCTTCTTAACCAGGGATTCCTTCACCATTATACCTGTGCACCCAGAGTCTCTAATGACTTTAACCACATTGTCCCCTACTCTCCCCTTTGTGCACATCCATGTTATCGCCTGAATCTGTGAACACACAGCACAATCCAGCAAAATAACACTGTCATCTTGTTCACCTTTTCTACCTGCCTCTCTCTTGGCCTGACCCTCATTGCTGCTGCTTTCCCTGAGGTCTAAATCGGCATCTCTATCCAAGTGTCCTGTCTTATCACACAGAAAAACAGGTACGCTCATTCCTAGCCACATGGCTATTGGTTTTCACCCTTGTTTGCTTTACGTGACGCCGTGGGCCTACGGGTGTGTACTCCTGACTCATTATGGGATCATGGTGGGCCTGCTATCCTCTGGATATGCCTCCAGGCCCCTTCTTGTTGAGGCAAGTCCCCGCCTCGCTTCTCGGTAAGTCCTGCCGTTTGAAGTACCTCAGCTATTGTGGTTGCACCTTTTTCCTTTAAAGTGGATGGTAAGGCCCCTCCCACAAACCATCAAGTACTGTTCCTTCATCACCAGTGTCTTGAGGCCTTCAAAATCACTGTCACTCCACTAAGTTCTACCCATTTGTTGAAATGTGGTCCAGTCCCAACTCCGAACTGTGTGTAGTCTCACCCTGTTCGATTCTCGCCTCGCGAAACTTATGCCTAAAACCTTCCCTTTAGTCAAATCATATGCCTTTAGTACTGCTTTTCACCCTTGTCAAAAAACTCTCTGATCACCTTTGGGTAGGGTGAAACTGTGTGTAACGCCGACCTGTCAACAAGGCAGACAGGTTTTTTGCCCAGTCATCTTCGGGCCAGCCCTCGTGCTCGGCAACCGATTCAAACCGACTGATATAGGCATCGATCGAATCAGTTTTTCTCTGAACAGTGGGAGTTCCCAAATCTAGGTGTCCAACTTAGTCTGCGGCCTACTGACTCAGAACTGGTGGGCGATTTCACTACGATTTCAGATTTTATTCTTTCCAACTCAATTTTTTGGCTAAAATCTCTGATTCCGCTTCTGCTCTTGCCCTTGCAGCCGCCCCTCCTGCATCTGCTCTAGCTCTGGCAGCTGCACTCTCTGCATCTGCTCTCGCTTTTGCAGCTGCACTCTCTGCGTCGCTCTCGCTTTAACAGCTATAAAACTCTGCATCTGCTTTAGCCTTCGACGCAGCAGTTTCAAGTCTAAGTCTCTCAGCCTCAGCGTTTTGCTGATTCTGTTTGAAGTCGAAGTTTCTCCGCCTCAACCTCTGAGTTTCTTTTAACAGCACGAGCTGTTCCTTTTCAAACTTCCTTCTTTCGGCCCTTTCATCTCTCTCCCGTCTTCTGCTGAGTTTCAATGAATCCACGCAGTTCATCTCCTGTAAATCCCATTTCTTTCCCCAACCTTTCTAGTTTCTCCCATGGGGGTAAAACTTTCTTCAGTCCCTTTTTTTTTTCTGATATGTTTAGCACTACTAAAACAGTTAAGCTTATAAACCCGGAAGAAAGTTTATAAACAGTTTATCTACTAAACGTTATGAGTACAAACCAAAACCCTTGGGAGTGTTCCTAATGCAAAGGAGCCTTAATCTTAAACCCCAGCTTCTGTGAGAGTTATGACAGAACCTTGTTCTTCCCTTTCTCTGAACGACCTTTGATTAATACACCCACCCTACACACAAGTCAATACTCAACACTCAAAGAACTAAAGAAATAATTAGAAGGCTAATTAAAATTGCCTTTTTGTGGACGCTCGCCCCAGTAACTACTCTAGTAAATTTACTTTGTTTCCCTCCTGAAACTAATTTGGGCCATGCAATCCTGGCAGGCTCGCCACTTTGTCCAGGGCAGGGGAAATCGTGATGGTAGTGCTTCAGTGCACTAAGTTGATGTATTATTAGTCAGCTTAACACAACCAAGGTTATCCTGCACTCATACACGCATATGCACACTCATGCACGCACCAAACATTCACCTCTCTCTGGAATGGGATGTCACGCATTCGTTTCTCTCCTAACATGACTTGAGAACAAGAAATACAATTTCTATGCTACTTTTAATTAATCATGAACTGTCAAATCACACACAATGAAATATCAAAACATAAAAGATCAATACTTCCTAATCCCGGGTTATAATGAAAATGACTTCTTACCTGGCCAGGTTTTCACACACACAAAACCCCGCTTTCACACCACACCACAGTTCTTGAACAAGTCTCTTCACGTCTCCTTCAGCACTGCTTGATGGTGATGCCCTTGGTTGACTGGCTCCAGGTTTCAGGACTGGGGGCTTCGTGGTCGTCTCTGGGGTCTCGACGTAGAACTCTCTTCTTTGTCTCTTTCACCCACCCTGGGTTCAATTTTAGTTTGTCTGTCTTTACCCACCTCTGGGCTTCAAAAATTAGTCTTCTTCTCTTCCAGCTTGTCTTCAACCCTAAGACTTAGCTTTTCTCTTCTATCTCCCAGACCACGTTTTCTCTCGAACCCTTCTCTGTCCTGCTCACATCCTCTCCTCTCTCTCTCTCCTCTGCCTTCTCCTCTCTCTCCTGGTGTTTTTTTCCTGCACGTTGTCTCCCTCATTTATATAGGGGTGGAGACCAAAGGATTCCCCCTTCAGGCCATGCCTTTGTCCATGCTGCTTCTCAAACCCCTAGTTCACAAGTACCCTGAATTCTCCATTCGCTACATTCTCCCACAAAATCAGCATTTACACACATCCCCCACCCAATTGATTAGCAAACAAACACTTAGCACCAGATGGACAAACGAAATTTCCCGCCGACTTCGGTGGTCACTTAACACAGTAATTATCTTTAAAGGGGGGTTACTACAACCCCACAAGCATTCACCAGCCTGACAATAGAACCAAAACAGTGACCCACGGCAAACCATCCAACGAATCCAAGACTCCTGCTTCACTGACTGTTTACAAAAGAACCTCAGCTGACTGAGCATTTAGCGCTCACTTGGAGCACCGAGGTCGTAGTGGTTACATCCCTTCCCCCTTTCGCCACCGGGGAGGTCCGAACTCTCTCCTAGGTGTCATCTGTCATCTGACCACTTCGGGCCTCCTTCACACAGTTTTTGGCCGTGTGCGATGGGGTTTAAAGGGACCCTGGTTAATTGGTCTATTACCTATTTGTATACTACGTACAACGTCCCTTTGCCTCCAAGCGTTTAATGCCTTTTTTTGAGAGGTTTCACGCTCCTTGACAAGGTCAATCATGGGCCTGACCCAATGTTTCCCCACACCGAGAGGAGGGTAGCCTGCTGAGGGTCCATTCGTTGGAGGAGGGCCTTGGACCGACTAAGGGAGTCTGCTAAGATATTGAGGGTTCCACATGTGCCTCATGCGGAGAGGTAAAACCCCACGTTATAGTGACCACCAGCGGAGGGGGGCCTCTGATTGGAGAGAGAGACTGAGGGAGCACCACCACCCCCCCCCACCCCCCCCCCCCCCCCCCCCCCCACCCACCCTCCCCCCCGGGTGGGCCTTTCGGTGTGGGATGGGGCCTGCTTCCGATAAGGTTGGGGTTTGGGGGGTGAGGCTGAAGAGCGGGGGGAGGGGGGGGGGAGCTGGCCGCATATTAGGCTGCTTCTTTACGCTCTTTGCTGAATGAGTGATAAAGGCAGCCAAATAGTCACTGCAGCGCAACTACTGCAGGCCCGGAATCCTCCGCAAGGCCGCTACGCTACAGGGAGAGTTTATCCTTCGAAAGGAAGGAATTTCTGCAGGCCAATAAATAACTAAAATGGCTCCTGGCTGTGCTATCCGCCACAGCCGAAGGTGAGCAAACTCCTGTTGACTAGGGTTTGTATCATGGGTCCCTGAAGGACCATAAGTCAGTCCCCCAAGTGTGGCTGAGCAGCATGAGCGTCCGAGGACACGGAGACCCAGTCGCCCCCTCCGGCCAATCTCCTCCCCACGCTGTGTGAGCATGTGAAAATTCATGACCAGCCCGTGTGTTTGGATCCCCGATCTGGCAATGCGGTCCCATTCCACTAGGGTTTTGAGGGAGATCGAAGTGGCAAGGGAGGAACCTAATGGGGATCACCGGCGGTCGGCAGGAAAAACGGCAATTTCCCCCGGCCACCGGGAAGTCCTAGGGAAACAGTGAGGAGATGTGGAGCCGTCGGGGGTCCCTGAGGAACGTGCCGCAGGGGCTGCCTCCGGGGGCCCAGAGGGATTAATTCCGTGGAGGGACGACCTGCGCACCCTGGATAAGTTGCCGACACTCCCAAATGGAAGACAGGAACAGAGGGGTGACTAGTCTGGCGCGAGCACGCTTGGCCGGGAGGCCGAGGCGGATCTTGACACTGCCAAGCACTTGTCCCAGGGTTAAGGGGCTCTCTCAAGACAGATAGGGCTCCACTGCAAACAGCAGACAGGTCACAAGATGAGGAGAAAGGGGAATTCCCCAACCTCATCCAAAGGATCGTGAGTGGGCAGGTTCCTGGAGAGGTTGCAAAGAACCTCTAGAGGAGGCAAAGACAGGGGTGCGTTTAGGGTCCCCCCAGCTGGGAGTAGTACGACACGAGGGCGAGTCCCTGATGGCTGCATGATCGGCGACCGGACTAAGGGGGAAGTCCGTCCTGCTGATTGGACAATGCCTGAGAGGGAGGCAGACCAAGGGCGAACCAGCTTGAGGAGGCTGGATTTCCACAGGCAACTGTGGAGCTGACGGGGCGGCGCGAAGTCACCATCCCTCTGGGGGCATAGAGCCACTGGTCCCCATGGAGAAAATGGGCTATGGTGGCCCCGGGCAGAATTTCCATGGGGCCCGGGTAACCTGAAACACCAGGGTGTGTGTGTGTGGGTGTGTGTGTGTGTGTGTGTGTGTTGGGGTGTGTGTGTTTTCGAGAGAGCGTGTTGTGTCGCACCTCCCCAATCCCCCCCCCCCCCCCGCGAGAGTGCACTGCTGCATACACCCCCCTGGTGGGGTCCGTATACACCCCTATGGAGAAGGGGGGAGCGGTGGAGGGCAAAGGCAACCAAGCCCTCTATCCACCTGTCTACAGGTCGGTGTGGCTGCGGTAGCGAGGTCACACCAAGGTCCTGATCGGAAAAGGTTACCCCTGGTCCCGCTGGTAGATCCTACCCCCGGTGGAACGGGACCGTGGACGTTGCCCAAGGGGGAACGGGAAAAAGTCCGCTCCCCAACGTCCTGCACCCCTAGGGGAAATGTCGACAATCGATCGGGTACATCGAATGCCAGGGGTCCCCGGGCACAGGTTCCCCGGGGGTGGTTGGGGCCTGCGGCTGATGACCCGAGTTATCTCCATGTGAAACCAGGGATTTGGGCATAACCCGCCACCGGAGGAAGGACGCTCCTCGTGCACTAGTGGTGGCTGCACTTGTGCATGGTGGGGACAGCGCCATGAGCCTGCGTGCTATTAGTGGGGGTGGGGGGGGGGGGGAGCTAATAGCAGCTCTTATTGAGGCAAGTGACGGTGCTGATTTCCCTAGCCATCCCATCACCCGTGCTGGTGTGTGCCTCGGTGAAGACCCCGGGGACCGAAGGTCACGGGGACATGACATGATAGGGACAGAAGACGGGGTGGCCAAGCGCGAAGATTCGCGCTTGTCGCCCGTGTCTTTGTGTGTCTCACAGTGCGTGCAAAGGGGAGAAGGCAAGCCAGCAGGGAAAAAAGGGAGAAGGAGAATTCGAGTGCGAATTCTAAAAAAGGGCCTCCCCTAAATGAGGGGGGCCTTGCCTTTAGTTTTAAGAGGATGTACAGAAAGGCACTTTGTAAGGTGGCAGCTCCCCTAAATGAGGGAGCATTGCCTTTATTTTAAGAGGATGTACAGAAAGGCACTTTGTAAGGTGGCAGCTCCCCTAAATGAAGGGAGCATTGCCTTTAGTTTTAAGAGGGTAACAGAAAGGCACTTTGTAAGGTGGCAGCTCCCCTAAATGAGGGGAGCATTGCCTTTAGTTTTAAGAGGATGTACAGAAAGGCACTTTGTAAGGTAGCAGCTTCCCTAAATGAGGGGAGCCCTTGCCTTTAGTTTTTTAAAAGGATGTACAGAAAGGCACTTTGTAAGGTGGCACTCCCCTAAAGAAGGGAGCATTGCCTTTAGTTTTAAGAGGATGTACAAAAGGGACTTGTAAAGGGGCAGCTTCCCTAAATGGGGGGAGCATTGCCCTTTAGTTTTAAGAGAAAGTACAGAAGGCCTTTGTAAGGTGGCAGCTCCCCTAAAGAGGGGAGCCTTGCCTTTTGTTTTAAGAGGATGTACAGAAAGGGACTTTGTAAGGTGGCAGCTCCCCTAAATGAGGGGAGCCTTGCCTTTAGTTTTAAAAGGATGTACAGAAAGGCACTTTGTAAGGTGGCACTCCCCTAAATGAGGAGAGCCTTGCCTTTAGTTTTAAGAGGATGTACAGAAAGGCACTTTGTAAGGTGGCAGCTCCCCTAAATGAGGGGAGCCTTGCCTTTATTTTAAGAGGATGTACAGAAAGGCACTTTTTAAGGTGGCAGCTCCCCTAAATGAGGGGAGCCTTGCCTTTAGTTTTTAAGAGGATGTACAGAAAGGCACTTTGTAAGGTGGCAGCTCCCCTAAATGAGGGGACGCCCTTGCCTTTAGTTTTAAGAGGGTGTCAAAAGGCACTTTGTAAGGTGGCAGCTTGCCTTTTGCCCTCACACTGATCTTGGGAAACCCCCAGTCGGGTTTGAGAAGTATCAAAATGATGGTATACCCCTCCGCGGGAACCCCCCTCTACACGCAGTACGTTCTTCTGAACAAGAACGGTTTTTCTAAAGGAATTGGAAAGCGGGTCCTCCGGGCAAAGAGCGACTGCTGGAGAGAGACGGCTCAACCGTTTTTTCCCTTCACCAGTTTGGCTTTGGTGGGGAAACAAACAAGAACATGACCACAAAGTAAGACAAGATGTGTGATCAGAGATCGGAGGAAAACTTTATCAACCTTAATAAGCAATAAATAATTTTGAAAAGGAAACCTCCAGCACAAGTAAACCAACAAACCAGACAGAGACGATTTTGAAACATCATACAAAATTCAGACGGAAACCATATAGCCACATACACCACTCTGAAACACACATACAAAATTCGACCGGGAAACCAAAGCCACTACACCACTCTGAAACACACATACAAAATTCGGCTGGGAAAACCATATAGCCACATCACCACCTAAACACACATACAAAATTAGCTGGAGACACCGACTTGAAAAATCTCTGGAAAAGACCAGGTCCAGGACCACCTAGACCCCCCGGGGGTCCTTTGCAGAATTGCTGCAATGTGCCTAACACCTAGACCCCTTGCGGTCCCTTGCAGAATTGCTGCGATGTGCCTAACACCTAGACCCCTTGATCCTTTGCAGAAAATGCTGCAATGTGCCTAACACCTAGACCCCTTGTGGTCCTTTGCAGAATTGCTGCAATGTGCCTAACACCTAGACACCTTGTGATCCTTTGCAGAACGGGTGCAATGTGCCTAACACCTAGACCCCTTGTGGTCCTTTGCAGAATTGCTGCAATGGCCTAACACCTAGACCCCCTGTGGTCCTATGCAGAATTGCTGCGATGTTTCCTAACACCTAACCCCCTTGGGTCCTTCGCAGAATGCGCGATGTGCCTAACGCCACAGGCAGTGTTTTACTTGAACAAAGAATCATGGAAACTGGTTTGGAAACCATTTGGATCAGGTACAATATGGAGTTCCTAAGCATTGGCTTTCTTCTCTTTTTTTTTTTTAGGGCCTTTTGTTACGGATTTTTTTTCTCCTGCCTCTGAAAGTCAGTGGCTCTCTTGGAGATTCTCCAACTAGGTAAGATAAGATAATTTGCTTATAGCCCAGCCGAAACCGCAAAGGGCCACATCAGGGCTGTCACCACGTTAAAATCCAACTACCCGTCAAAAAAAAAAAAAAAAAAAAAACCTTCACACACTCGAAAAACACGTCCAAAACGACCAGAACTTCGTTAAAAATCTTTCTTTCTAAAACTTAAATCGATGAAAAATGTAATCTTTTCAAAAACTCGAGGACACATCAGGCAGGACATCCTGAAAAGACTTTAGACTCCGTGTAAATGTTGTGCTCCATCGTGCAATCCCAACATCCAAAGAACAGTTTCACTGTGGTGGCGCATGCATGAAAGCACCACTGAGCTTCTCACTTTTAAAAGGTAAGAATGGTACAAACAACACTTAGCACAGATGGACATCGAAATTTCCGCCGACTTCGTGGTCACTTAACAAGTAATTATCTTAGAGGGTTACTACAACCCACAAGCATTCAGCCAGCCTGACAATAGAACCAACACAGTGACCCACGGCATACCATCCGAACGAATCCAAGACTCTGCTCTTCACTGACTGTTTACAAAAGAACCTCAGCTGACTGAGCATTTAGCGCTCACTTGGAGCACCGAGGTCGTAGTGGTTACATCCCTTCCCCCTTTCGCCACCGGGCAGGTCCGAACTCTCTCCTAGGTGTCATCTGTCATCTGACCACTTCAGCCTCCTTCACACAGTTCGGCCGTGTGCGATGGGTAAGGTACCCTGGTTAATTGGTCTATTACCTATTTGTATACTACGTACAACGTCCCTTTGCCTCCAAGCATTTAATGCCTTTTGTGAGAGGTTTCACGCTCCTTGACAAGGTCAATCATGGGCCTGACCCAATGTTTCCACACCGAGAGGAGGGTAGCCTGCTGAGGGTCCATTCCGTGTGGAGGAGGGCCTTGGACCGACTAAGGGAGTCTGCTAAGATATTGAGGGTTCCACTATGTGCCTCATGCGGAGAGGTATTCCCCACGTTATAGTGACCACCAGCGGAGGAGGGCCTCTGATTGGAGAGAGAGACTGAGGGAGCACCACCACCCCCCCCCACCCACCCACCCCCTCCCCCTGGGTGGGCCGTGCGGTGTGGGATGGGGCCTGCTTCCGATAAGGTTGGGGTTTGGGAGGGTGAGGCTGAAGAGCGGGGGGAGGGGGGGGGGAGCTGGCCGCATATTAGGCTGCTTCTTTACGCTCTTTGCTGAATGAGTGATAAAGGCAGCCAAATAGTCACTGCAGCGCAACTACTGCAGGCCCGGAATCCTCCGCAAGGCCGGCTACGCTACAGGGAGAGTTTATCCTTCGAAAGGAAGGAATTTCTGCAGGCCAATAAATAACTAAAATGGCTCCTGGCTGTGCTATCCGCCACAGCCGAAGGTGATGCAAACTCCTGTTGACTAGGATTTGTATCATGGGGTCCCTGAAGGACCATAAGTCAGTCTCCAAGTGTGGCTGAGCAGCATGAGCGTCCGAGGACACGGAGACCGAGTCGTCCTCCTCCGGCCAGATCTCCTCCCCACGCTGTGTGAGCATGTGAAAATTCATGACCAGCAGTGATGTGTTGGATCCCCGATCTGGCAATGCGGTCCCATTCCACTAGGGTTTTGAGGGAGATCGAAGTGGCAAGGGGAGGAACCTAATGGGGGATCAGCCGGCGGTCGGCAGGAGAAACGGCAATTTCCCTGGCCACCGGGAAGTCCTAGGCAAACAGTGAGGAGATGTGGAGCCGTCGGGGGTCCCTGAGGAACGTGCCTGCAGGGGCTGCCTCCGGGGCCGAGAGGGATTAATTCCGTGGAGGAGGGACGACCTGCGCACCCCTGGATAGAGTTGCCGGACACTCCCAAATGGAAGACAGGAACAGAGGGGTGACTAGTCTGGCGCGAGCACGCTTGGCCGGGATGGCCGAGGCGGATCTTGACACTGCCAAGCACTTGTCCGAGGGTAGGGACTCTCTCAAGACAAGATAGGGCTCCACTGCTAAACAGCAGACAGGTCACAAGATGAGGAGAAGGAGAATTCCCCAACCTCATCCAAAGGATCGTGAGTGTCAGGTTCCTGGAGAGGTTGCAAAGAACCTCTAGAGGAGGCAAAGACAGGGGTGCGTGAGGGTCCCGCCCTAGCTGGGGAGTAGTACGACACGAGGGCGAGTCCCTGATGGCTGCATGATCGGCGACCGGACTAAGGGGGGAAGTCCGTCCTGCTGATTGGACAATGCCTGAGAGGGAGGCAGACCAAGGTCGAACCAGCTTGAGGAGGCTGGATGCCACAGGCAACTGTGGAGCTGAGCGGTCGGCGCGAAGTCACCAGTCCCTCTGAGGGGCATAGAGCCACTGGTCCCCATGGAGAAAATGGGCTATGGTGGCCCAGGGCAGAATTTCCATGGGGCCCGGGTAACCTGAAACACCAGGGTGTGTGTGTGTGTGTGTGTGTGTGTGTGTGTGTGTGTGTGTGTGTGTGTGTGTGTTGCGAGAGAGCGTGTTGTGTCGCACCTCCCCAATCCCCCCCCCCCCCCCCCCGCGAGAGTGCACTGCTGCATACACCTCCCTGGTGGGATCCGTATACGACCCCTATGGAGAAGGGGGGAGCGGTGGAGGGCACGGCAACCAAGCCCTCTATCCACCTGTCTACAGGTCGGTGTGGCTGCGGTAGCGAGGTCACACCAAGGTCCTGATCGGACAGGTTACCCCTGGTCCCGCTGGTAGATCCTACCCCCGGTGGAACGGGACCGTGGACGTTGCCCAAGTGGGGAACGGAATAAGTCCGCTCCCCAACGTCCTGCACCCCTAGGGGAAATGTCGACAATCGATCGGGGTACATCGAATGCCAGGGGTCCGTGACACAGGTCCGGGCGTGGTGGTGCCTGCGGCTGATGACCCGGAGTTATCTCCAGTGTGAAACCAGGGAGTGGACATAACTCCGCCACCGGAGGAAGGACGCTCCTCGTGCACTAGTGGTGGCTGCACTTGTGCATGGTGGGGACAGCGCCATGAGCCTGCGTGCTATTAGTGGGGGTGGGGGGGGGGGGGGGGGAGCTAATAGCAGCAGTCTTATTGAGGCAAGTGACGGGTGCTGATTCCATAGCCATCCCATCACCCGTGCTGGTGTGTGCCTCGGTGAAGACCCCGGGGACCGAAGGTCACGTGACATGACATGATAGGGACAGAAGACGGGGTGGCCAAGCGTCGAAGATTCGCGCTTGTCGCCCGTGTCTTTGTGTGTCTCACAGTGCGTGCAAAGGGGAGAAGGCAAGCCAGCAGGTAAAAAAGGGAGAAGGAGAATTCGAGTGCGAATTCTAAAACGGGCCTCCCCTAAATGAGGGGAGCCTTGCCTTTAGTTTTAAGAGGATGTACAGAAAGGCACTTTGTAAGGTGGCAGCTCCCCATAAATGAGGGGAGCATTGCCTTTAGTTTTAAGAGGATGTACGAAAGGCACTTTGTAAGGTGGCAGCTCCCCTAAATGAAGGGACTTGCCTTTAGTTTTAAGAGGATGTACAGAAAGGCACTTTGTAAGGTGGCAGCTCCCCTAAATGAGGGGAGCATTGCCTTTAGTTTTAAGAGGATGTACAGAAAGGCACTTTGTAAGGTAGCAGCTTCCCTAAATGAGGGGAGCATTGCCTTTAGTTTTAAGAGGATGTACAGAAAGGCACTTTGTAAGGTGGCAGCTCCCCTAAATGAAGGGAGCATTGCCTTTAGTTTTAAGAGGATGTACAGAAAGGCACTTTGTAAGGTGGCAGCTTCCCTAAATGAGGGGAGCATTGCCTTTAGTTTTAAGAGGATGTACAGAAAGGCACTTTGTAAGGTGGCAGCTCCCCCAAATGAGGGGAGCCTTGCCTTTAGTTTTAAGAGGATGTACAGAAAGGCACTTTGTAAGGTGGCAGCTCCCCTAAATGAGGGAGCCTTGCCTTTAGTTTTAAGAGGATGTACAGAAAGGCAACTTTGTAAGGTGGCAGCTCCCCTAAATGAGGAGAGCCTTGCCTTTAGTTTTAAGAGGATGTACAGAAAGGCACTTTGTAAGGTGGCAGCTCCCCTAAATGAGGGGAGCCTTGCCTTTAGTTTTAAGAGGATGTACAGAAAGGCACTTTGTAAGGTGGCAGCTCCCTAAATGAGGGAGCCTTGCCTTTAGTTTTAAGAGGATGTACAGAAGGCACTTTAAGTGGCAGCTCCCCTAAATAGGGAGCCTGCTTTATTTTAAGAGGATGTCAGAAAGGCACTTTGTAAGTGCAGCTGCTTTTGCCCTTCAGACACTGATCGTGCATCCGCCAGTCGGTTAGAGAAGTATCAAAATGATGGTCATACCCCTCCGCGGAACCCCCCCTCTACCCCGGCAGTACGTTTTTCTGAAGCAAGAACGGTTTGTTCTATTTAAATTTGGGACGCGGGTTTCCCCCGGGGCAAAGAGGACTCTGGGGAGGAGTCCCCAAACCCCCTTTTTTCCCTCACCATGTTTGGGGTATGGTGGGGGAACAAACAAGGAGCCATGACCACAAAGTAGAGACAAAGGGGGTTGGGTCGAGGGGGGATCGGGCCCCCCGGGGGAAAAATTGATCAACCTTAAGTTAATCAATAAATATTTGGGAAAGGGAAACCCCAGCACAAGTAAACCTAAGCAAAACCAGACAGGGACGATTTGAAACATACATACAAAATTCCAAACCGGGGGGAAAAACCCTATAGCCCATACACCACTCTGAAAACCCCCATACAAAATTCCCAACCGAAAACCCTTTTAAAACCCATACACCAAATTGAAACCCCACATACAAAATTCCCCTGGGGGGGGAACACCATATAGCCAAAATCACCCCTCGAAAACACATACCAAAAATTCAGGCTGGAGAACAGCCGACTTGAAAAATCTCTGGAAAAGACCAGGGTCCAGGAGCCACCTAGACCCCCTTGCGGTCCTTTGCAGAATTGCTGCAATGTGCCTAACACCTAGACCCCTTGCGGTCCCTTGCAGAATTGCTGCGATGTGCCTAACACCTAGACCCCTTGTGATCCTTTGCAGAACTGCTGCAATGTGCCTAACACCTAGACCCCTTGTGGTCCTTTGCAGAATTGCTGCAATGTGCCTAACACCTAGACACCTTGTGATCCTTTGCAGAACTGCTGCAATGTGCCTAACACCTAGACCCCTTGTGGTCCTTTGCAGAATTGCTGCAATGTGCCTAACACCTAGACCCCCTTGTGGTCCTTTGCAGAATTGCTGCGATGTCCCTAACACCTAGACCCCCTTGTGGTCCTTCGCAGAATTGCTGCGATGTGCCTAACAGCCACAGGCAGTGTTGACTTGAACAAAGAATCATGGAATACTGGATTGGAAACATTGGATCAGGTACAATACTTGGAGTTCCTAAGCATTTGGCTTTCTTCTCTTTTTATTTTTTTTAGCGGCCTTTTGTTACGGATGTTTGTTTCTCCTGCCTCTGAAAGTCAGTGGCTCTCTTGGAGATTCTCCTATCTGAGGTAAGATAAGATAATGTGCTTATAGCCCAGCCGACCGCAAAGGGCCACATCAGGGCTGTCACCACGTTAAAATCAACTCACCAGTCAAAAAAAAAAAAAAAAAAAAAAAAAAAAAACCTTCACACATCTCTGTAAATGACATCGTCCAGAAACGTACCAGAAACTTCGTTAAAAATCTTTCTTTCGTAAAATCTTAAATCAGATGAAAAATGTTAATCTCTCTCAAAAACTCGAGGATCACATCAGGCAGGACATCCCTGAACAGGATCTTCATGGACTCCGCTGTAAAATGTTTGTGTCTCACATCGTGCAAGTCCCAACACTCCAAAAGAACATGTTTCACTGTGAGTGGCGCATGACATGGAATGCACCACTGAGCTTCTTCACTCTTTAAAAGGTAAGAATGGGTAAAAATACGAATGGCCGGTGTGCAGCCGGCACAGAACCGTTTCCTCTTTAACGACCACCCGACGAAGATGGGAGGAAGTCCTTAAGGTTTGGACGATCTGAAAGAGTTTGTTTATTCGTCTGTGTGTTCCAATCCTCCTGCCAGAGGTCTCTCACATAATCGATAATTTTGGGTTTCACATCTGAGCAGGGGATATAAGTGTTGGACAGTTTCTTCTCTCTTGTGGCGTTCTTGGCTAAACGATCAACCATTTCGTTCCCGTCGATGCCAACATGACCAGGAACCCAAGCAAGAGTAATGTTGTAAACCGTCCACCTTCAACTTGCTAAAAAGTTTTTTAAAAAAATAAAAAATCTGGATGCTGAAGGTTGCGGCCAGCTATGGCCTCCAAAGCTGACAGCGAATCCGACAGAACCAGAAAGTCCCTCTTCGAAGAATGTGAGATTATCTTCAAAGCCAGTACCAGAGCAGTAAGTTCAGCGGAATAGACAGAAGCATCTGAATGTATATGTTCCAACAGTATCTGCGAAGGAGCCCCAGGGCAGTAGGCTGCACAGGCCACTCCATCTTCAGACTTGGAACCGTCAGTGAAAACTTTTTGATAGGATGGGGAATTTGGAACAGAGCTCAGCATACAAAGCCTTGTACGCCAGAGAGCTGGTAGACTCTTTGCGAAAGCTGCAAGATCGAAACGAATCTCTGGTGTGAAAAAGGTCCACGGAGGTTGATCCGGAAACTTGGAAAAATCCGACACAACTCCTAGGTCTAGACCTGCATTCCGCACGTGAGGCCGCATACGAAGACCAAACGGCGGAATACATTTCGGGTTGTTTTCAAACTTACTTTGGAACGGAGGGTCAAAGACACAGTCATAGGCAGGATTCTGTGGTTCTGAGAACAGTCGGATATAATAATTAAAGACAGTTTCAGCCTGCGGTTGGACAATGAAGGTTCACCCGCCTCTGCGTACAGGCTGTACACAGGGGTGGTGCGGAACGCTCCAAGACAGAGACGAAGCCCTTGATGGTGGATAGGGTCCAAGAGTTTGAGGTAAGATGATCTTGCAGAGCTGTACACAGCACAACCGTAGTCCAGTTTGGAACGGACCAAGGCTCTGTAGAGGTGAAGCAAAGTTTTCTTATCAGCGCCCCAGTCGGTGTGCGCTACGACCCGCAGAATATTCAGTGCTTTCTGGCAAGCAGTTTTAGGTTTTTAATATGGCTGAGAAAGTTAAGTTTCTGGTCAAAGATAACCCCTAGAAATTTGGCCTCTTTGACAGCTGGAATGGGAAATTTTCCCGACTTGAATTTCAGGATCAGGAAAAAACTGATGGAAATTATGGAAGTGAATACACTGTGTTTTGTAGCAGAAAAGGTGAAACCGTTTCATCCGCCCACTGATGGATTTTATCCACGCAAAGCTGGAGCCTGCGCTGGACACTCGGGTACAGGCTTCCAGTTGCGTAGACAGCGAAATCATCCACAAACAATGAGCAGTCTGAACCCTGCTGAACTGATTTCACAATGTTGTTGATCTTAATACTAAAGAGGGCAGAGACAGTATGCTCCCCTGTGGAACACCCAACTCCTGCTCGTGGACATCAGAGAGAGTGGTGCCAACCCGGACCTGAAACTGTCGTTCTGCCAAAAAAATTTGAATAAAAAGCGGAAGATGACCTCGAAAACCCAGATCGTGGAGATCATGAAGTATCCCCGACTTCCAGGTAGTATCGTAGGCCTTCTCCAAGTCAAAGAAAATTGCCAATGCATGCTGTCTGTTCAAAAAAGCGTTCCGAAGTGTAGATTCCAGACGAATCAAATGGTCAACAGTAGTCCGATGTTTGCGGAAACCACACTGTTCTTTCGCCAAAAGGCCATCGTTTCGAGTTTCCACATGAGTCTAGCATTGACCATTTTCTCCATCAGTTTACAGACACAGCTGGTCAAAGCTATGGGACGGTAGTTTGATGGATTAGAAAGATCTTTTCCAGGTTTGGGGATGGGAATAATGAGGGCTTTTCGCCAAGAGGGTGGAAAGAAACCAGTAGTCCACACATGGTTGTATACCTGTAGCAGGATGTTTCAGACCTATTTGCGGAAGAGTTTCAACAGTTGATAATGGATTTCATCTATACCTGGAGAGGAATCGCTGCAAGAGAGTAAGGCAGATTTCAGTTCGTTTAACGTGAAAGGAAGATTGTAGTCTTCCATGTTGTCTGAACGAAAAGTTGCAGGGTGATTTTTCTTTTAGGGCTTTGTTTTTGACAAAAGTGGCTGATTTGTTAGAAGAGGAGGAATTCTTTTCAATTGTTGAAGCAAGCAGATTAGCAACTGCTTTTTCTCTCCGTTATTAAAGAGTCCGAAAACTTGAGATGGTTCACAGTGGGACAGGTGTTCTTCCCTTTGATTTTCTTAATGATGTTCCACACTTTTTTCTTGGAAGTTTTCGATGTCAGCCTGGAGCAGAAACTTCTCCAGGACCGACGTTTACTGATTTTAAAAGTGTGTCTCGATTTGGCACGGAGTTTCTGATGGGCTCGAGCGTTGGGAACCGAAAGTCGTTGGTACACCCGACGCTGAGCACGTTTTCGAACTTTGAAATTTGTTGGCAGTCTGAATCAAACCAGGTGTTTTTTGGCATTTGAAGTTTATCGGAAGACACTGGAATACAAGCTTTAGCACACTTGATCATAGTGTTAGTCAGTGATTCTGCTGGGTCCGGACTCTGAAGAAAATCAGTGTCCTGGAATTCCGTAGAAATAGTGGCTGCAAATAGATCCCAGTTTGCTTTCTTATAATTTAGATGTTGAGAGACAGAGACGTGTTCAGTTATTACAGTTGTAGAAGGACAGGGAAATGGTCACTTCCGTGCAGATCGTCATGGACAGACCACTCATAGTCCAGGACCAGCGTAGGGGCACAAACCGACAAATCTAAACACGAAAGTGAACCTGTGGAAGAGTGGAGGTAAGTTGCAGATCCGTCGTTCAGACAACACAAATCTAAATCCGATAGGACATCCTCAATTAGCAGACCTCTGGATGACGTACTGACACTACCCCAAAGAGGATTGTGACCGTTTAAGTCACCCAACAGCAAAAAAGGTCGAGGAAGTTCTCCTATCAGACTGACAAGGTCCTGACGACAAACCGGACAGAAGGTGGGAGATAAAGGGAAACAGATTGTCACAGTCTTGTGAGAGTGACTCTCACAGCTACAGCCTGAAGGGAGGTAGACAGAGCGACAGGACTATACAACAAAGTTTTGTGTAGGAGAAGGGCAACACCGCCCGACAGTCCCAACGTGGAAGGTTGTGCAGGTTTTGAAAGAATATTAAAGCCAGAAAGAGTAAAGGTCTTCTGGCTTTGAATTTGAGTTTCCTGAAGAGCCACGACGGAAGGTTTTATAGATTGACACAGAAGCTGCAGCTCCTCAAAGCTGGAATTTAGTCCACGGATATTCCAATAGAATATTGTACTATCCATGGTGCAGAGGGCGAAAAGGAGAGAGATCAGGTCATCTCCTCATCAACATCTGCTGCCAATGGAGTGAATTTATTTTTTAGTTTTACTGAACTGTGGTCTTCAGACCTGCATGGCAGACTTGCCAACAGGTGAAGAAGGTCTGGATTTGGGAGATGGTGGAGGTTTCTTCCTCATCTCCACCATCTCCACACTGGGTGGAACTCCCCTTGCCCGCACGGGCACTGGACAGAGGAGTTCGAGGGGGATTGCTGGTTTTTTAATCTGCCCAGCAGCAGATGTTGTAGACTGCTGGCAGTCTGAGGGGTGGCGGATTTTTTGCCTCCACCAGGGGCAGTCACTTTGGGTTGGAAGGTGGTGGACCTGCTTCCACCAGAGTTGACAGTTCTTCCTTGCAATGTCTTCGAAAACGTAAAGTCATCAGTCTGACAGCAGACTGATCGAGTGGGAACTGTGGGAACTTTCTTTACGGCCGAAGCATAGGAAGAAGCTGTCGCGTCTGATTGCCCACAACCTGTTTCCGGCCTCAAAAAAGGAAATTTTCTTTTCAGTTTTTATTCTTTGGATTGCGGATTCTTGAATCCAAAGAGGACAGTTTCTTGAAGAGGAGGGATGGTCGCCACCGCAGTTAGCAAATGTGCCGGATCTTTACACGCCCATCATGGTCGCCTTGCAGCAAACACCGCACACCTCTGCCCAGAACAGCGGTCTCATGACATGGCCAAACCTCTGGCATCTGAAGCACCTCAACGGGACGGCACATACAGCTGAACACGAACATGCAGGTAACCAAACTTTGATGACCGGAGGCAGCACAGGGTTGCAGAATGTCAGAAAGAGGGTGTTGGTGGCCACTCTCTCTGCACCTTTCTTTACTGTCACCCTGCGCACCTCCGTCACACCCTGGGACGCCAGCTCCGTTTTGATCTCTGCCTCTGAGACACCTGATAAATCGCGGCAGCGTATCACACCTTTCGACGAATTCAACTGTTTGTGGGGAGTCACCTTGATCTCCCTGTCCACAAGTTTTGTTGCCCTCAGCAGCTGTTCAGATTGTTTTTGTGATCTACATTGAATAAGAAACGAGCCATTCCTCAACCTCTTGATGGACCGAGGGTCACCTGCTATACCTTGAAAGCCCTTTTGGATAGCAAAAGGGCTCAGAGCTGAAAGGGGTCTTTCCTGCTCCGTCCCTATCCATCACGAGCCAGGAAGCCCAGAAACCTGTCTTCTGTCGTACCTCCATATCCGAATCGCTGTCAGAATCGAAATCCCCTGAGATAGGGGATGCTGCCTTCCTCTTCTTTTTTGGGGGGATTGTTTTGAAAAAGCCATATTTAGTTTTATTGTGTTTCATCCCTCCCTTACCCACCCACCTTGGAGTCCAACTAAGGGGCCAGGGCCAAGAAACCAATGTCTTGACCCCTTCCAGGCTTCGGGAGAGATATACGACAAACGAAAACCACCAACCCTATCCCCCCTGATCATGCTCAACTCACTCCCGGGGACAGAGAGCTGAGCACTGCAGGGGTTCACATGGCCAGCAGGGGAACTGCCTGTCTTGACCCAGCCCCAAGAAGGGGAGCCGATTCGTACACCCGGGCCAAAGTGTAACTCCCTGTCTAGGAGAGGTCCGAGCCAAAGTGATGTGTTGAGAGCGCTGGCCATCTCAATCACCAGGATCTCATCCCCTCCGACACAGGTCACACCGCACGGCAAACGCGGCGGATCTTAAGGAGACCACAGAGAGAAAAGGAGTGTGGAAAAGAAGACTTGAAGGGGAGACGAAGATAGAAAAGGCCAAATAAGGAAGGCAGAAAACAAGAAAAGGAGAAAGGTGGGTTACTCTTAGTCAGGATCCTCACCCTTAGCCTATCTGACATGGGAAGCCCTACCAGGGGCATCAACTCCTTACCACGTTACGCTTAGGCCAGACAGCATTTTGGCTTTTCGGACCTAGAAGCATTTGAAAAAACCAGCCTATCTCCGAGTATTGATGCCCCCGCCAGCAAAGCCTAAGGGATCACTGGACCGCGCAAGCCCTCCGACCACGACAAGGTCGCAACCCCCCGGAGGGTCCTATCTGAGGAGAGTTCTCCCAGCTTGAAAAATACACACCACTAACAACACATATACAGGGACATGCACAGTGCACAGCACATAGTCAACACAGATGAATAAACACAACAGACAGACACAAAACATACAACACACACAAACACACATACATACACATGTGCTCACATGCATGCAGGCCTAAACGCCCCCTCCCCCCCCCCCCCCCCCCCCCCAACCATACACTCCAACCACACCCACACAAAACAACTCAACACAACACGATATAAAACAACTCAACACAACACACACACACAAACACAGGCAGATTTACCGGTGAGCCAGCGATCCTTTAGGTTCCATGTGCTCAGCAGCACATTCCTTCACCTGTCAAAACACAGTGTGGTCAGACACATCATTATTCCTTCACCTGTCCCAACACAGTGTGATCAGACACATCATTACAACACATTCTTTCAGCTATCAGAACACAATGTGCTTAGACACATCATTACAACACATTCCTTCACCTGTCCCAACACAGTGTGCTCAGACACATCATTACAGCACAACTCCTTCACCGTCCTAACACACTGTGCTCAGACACATCATTACAACACATTTCTTCACCTGTCAGAACACAGTGTGCTCAGACATATCATTACAGCACATTCCTTCACCTGTCCCAACAGAGTGTGCTCAGACACATCATTACAACATATTCCTTCACCTGTCCTAACACACTGTGCTCAGACACATCATTACAACACATTCTTTCACCCGTCAAAACACAGTGTGATCAGACACATCATTACAGCACATTCCTTCACCTGTTCCAACACAGTGTGCTCAAGACACATCATTACAACACATTCCTTCACCTGTCCCAACACACTGTGCTCAGACATCATTACAACACATTCCTTCACCTGTCCCAACAGTGTGGTCAGACACATCATTACAACACATTCCACGGCAGTAGAATTCCTCCCATTCCTTGTTATCTTAGATGCCGTGATACTTTGTTTTTCCACGGGCCATCGGCTAAATATAGCCCCGCTTCTGACCAATCACTGCAGACACGCGTAATGCAAGCCACAGACAGTGAAGAGATAGCGGGCAGACGCTATATCCGCCATTGCAAGCATGGTGTTCTCTGTGCTGAATCTGTGAAGAAGTGCGAATTTCATGTGTGTTTTAGATACTCCTGTTCATCATCTTTGCTTGTTGTCGTTTTCATGTAGTCACAGCTCTGTAAACAAGCAGACAGGATATCACTTTCCTCCAAATCTTCACAATGCAATCGCCATCAGTGAGAAGAACTGGAAAAATGTCGCTTCTCTGAGATAAGTAAAATCCATGCATTCTGGGGTTTGCTGACAGTATTAAAACTTAAATTTTGGTATTTTGGATGTTTTGTCTGCTCTTACAACTGTTCACAGGAAAGTTTTTAGTTTCCAGTATTAAGTTATCAAAGTCACATATTGGCAACAAGCCGCTGGAAGGCTGTATGTGGGTGGTTAGATTGGTGAAAACCGTGTTTGGTGCCACCTCAGTAAGCTGCTCCGTGTCTGACGTCACTGTCTGTGTCCGATTAACACGGTACTGTGCAGACAACAGGTTTCGTGCTCTCTCTCTCTCTCTGGCTGTCTGTCTCTCTGGCTGTCTGTCTCTCTCTCTAGCTGTCTGTCTCTCTCTATGGCTGTCTCTCTCTCTCTCTGCACGCTAACTGAGTTTTGTCATTGCATGGGTCATTATTTTTTCCCCAGTGTTTTCTTCACTTAAGAACTCGGCGGCTTTTCCCCGTATTAACTTCCTCACAACTTCCCTCCCCCGCCCCTGTGCTTTCACCTACTAACTGATCGATTTTTTTCCCCTGTCTGCAGTGTGTGTAGGTGCGCGCGTGTGCGTGCGCACATGTGGTCGTGCGTACGTACATGCGTGAGTGCAAGCGTGCATTGTGTGGTGTGTGTGTGTGTGTGTGTGGTGTGTGTGTGTGTGTGTGTGTGTGTGTGTGTGTGTGTGTGTGTGTGTGTGTGTGTGTGTGTGTGTGTGTGTGTGACTGAAGATGGCGTCCGTTCAGCACACAGAAACTAATCATACAGAGAGACTGAACTCTTTATGTAGACTCTGTGGTGGTCGGTCAAAACCAACCCGTTACAGGAAAACAATTTATTGCAATAAATATGCATCAGAACGGGAACAGTCATGTGGACTTATCATTTCTGAAGAAACAGAGGGAAAACTGTACTCTAGAACAATGTGTACAAATTGTTATGGTTATATGAAACTTGAAAAAAAGTGCTGCTGTTCTCCAATCAATAAAAGAACAGATAGCCAGTACACATAGCCTGTGGACTGAGTTTGACCCAACGATTGAAGAAGCTGATGCACTGTGTGTCACACGTTTCATGAACAGTCCAAACCACGTAGACCTGTTAAAAAAGGAAACTGGACCCCCTAGCAAATCAAAACAGAACAGTCAGCAGTAAGGAAATCTGTGATGACAGCAAGAAAGGTGAGTCGCTTGACACAAGTAGTTTAGGTGATATTTCTGACAGTGCTGTTACTTATTCAGATGGGGATATTTGTGGCAGCAATGTTGCAGATGACATAGCAAGAAAACAGAGTACAGGACTAGACACAATGCATTTCGACCTCTTGGTCTTCTTCTGGCGAAAACACCTGTATCTATTGGTGGTGGCTGAGTAGGGATGAATTTCAAATCTTTCGCCAAAACTGATCTTTCATCGTCAGAGACGTGATGATTCTCAGGGATCAGTGGATAAGGTGGTGATGGTGATCAGATTGGTAGAGTGGTCAGGATTGTGGTTGGGGAGACTGAGTGGGTTGGGGAGGCGGAGTTTTTTTTCTTACTATCTATTTGATTTATCTGTTTCTTAAATTACTAATTTTTTTTTTTTTTTTTCATTTATGTATTTATTTTCTTTTATTTATTTTTTTAATTTTATAAATTTCTATTTCTATTTTTATTTTTAAAATTCACTTTATTTTATTTACCATCGTTTCACACGCCCTCCCCTTCTTTTTCTTCCCCCCCCCCTCCTTCCCCCAACCCCCTTCACTACTTTCTCTCCCCATGATCCCCTTGTTTCCGTCTGGCAGCCATTTTAATTTTAATCGTGAGACAAACAGGAGAAGCTAAGTGGTTCCATGTTCTTCTTGTCATTGTCCTAAATGTTATTTGTTTTTGCCTGAAGAAGACCCAAGAGGTCGAAATGCATTGCGTCTAGTCCTGCGCTCTGTTTGTCTGTGTTCTTGGCGGTAACTAACCCCCTCTCTTTCCAAATTTTGCTTCATTTTGCACCCTCATCGCTCCGTTTTGAAACTTTATTGAACACACTTGACATTCTTTGATTATTCTGTAATTAACTACCATACTTACATACAATTTTTTTTTGTACATTTGACCACTTAAGTTCAATACAAAAAATAACATCACTTCCACAAAACTTCCAAATTTCAAAGCAGTCACTCAACAAACAAGAAAGGTATAATTATTTTAATGACCAATACCCATTTTTAGCTCATCTCTAGCAAATCCTTATGGATAGAGGACTGAGAACACACTATTTCTTATGGAAGTCAAGAGTTAATCCTTGCCTGTCTATTCAGGAGTGTCCGCAGGAGTATCAGCCTGTGTATGCAGAAGAAGAAAAAGAAGAAGCTAAACTCGATTTACAGAGTCAAATTAGGGTTATTACACACTTACAATTTCCCTTTAACAAACAGTTACATAACCTTCCAGTGCAGAAAGCTGTAAAAAGTCTATCACCTTGATGTAATCAGGTGCCCAACTGAACACTGCAGAAATATACATTTTGGCGTCATATACTGTACCATGTCAGACAATAGCATTCACGGCAGTTAGTCTGCTCTGCCAGGCCGAAGTTTTTGTGTGCCTAATGCAGTGATAAGACAGTCACGTGGTGCCCAACCCACTTCCGCCGTCGGAAGAAGCCAGTGTCAGTCTCCCATACCTCATTCCTCTCTCGGCCTGCCGTCCAAGCAAGATAAGTCTTGTGCTCTGTGACACTGGCTTCTTCCGACGGCGGAAGTGGGTTGGGCACCACGTGACTGTCTTATCACTGCATTAGCCACACAAAAACTTCGGCCTGGCAGAGCAGACTAACTGCCGTGAATGCTATTGTCTGACATGGTAAGTACTAGCCAAACAGGGAGTATAATACAAACTCCCCATGTAAGTGGTTTGCACCATGTGTAGCTTCTTCTCTGAGCCAGGAAAATGAAGTAGTGATGACCAACACACTGACAGACACATATACACTAACTACAGGTACTGACCTGGTGATAGGCAGGGTACATGATGGACGATCGCACGTTGTAGTCAGGAAAACTCAGTGACAGAGTGGTAGCGTCGTGACCCAGAGGGTTCAAGGCCACCGTGCCTGTCAAAACAACATGTGTAATAACACATGTAACCTGTGTGCATGAGTGTGTGTGTGTGTGTGTGTGTGTGTGTGTGTGTGTGTGTGTGTGTGTGTGTGTGTTTGTTTATGAGAGAGAGAGAGAGAGAGAGAGAGAGAGAGAGAGAGAGAGAGAGAGAGAGAGAGAGAGAGAAGAGAAAGAAGAGAGAGAGAGAAAGAGAAAGAGAATCTGAGTGTAAATGTGTTTAACACATGAGAAAGAAATAATGAGACGAAACTTTACAGCTCCATTTTCTTGGCTCTGGAGAAACCTTCTCAAATTTATTCTTACATCTTACCTGTCCACACAAACACTTTATCCCTACTTGGCAAGGAACATCACTGATATAATCATCATTCTCAAAGGAAACAAAACTGGGAATGCAGGGAGCCATCCATGCCTTCATCACCAGTTAGGCCACCTGAGTGATCACTCTTGGTGATTTCACATCACGATTATGAGTCAGAACATAATTCAGCGTTCACACCTTTTTCCCAGCAAAACAGGACAGGGAGGTCAGAGGGCGTCTTAGTGGTTCGACAGGTAAATACATCGTAAAACTACTTTTAGTAGCGAAATTCTCTTTTTTCTTGTCACCTGTCCAAACAAATGTCAGAATAATGAAAAAGGACGGTGGAAAGCACACTCATCTGAAGAGGGAGGCAATAAGCCCACACAAGAATGTCTCTGCACAGTTCCCCAGGCCCTGAACTTGGAATTAAAGTCCACTACGGTCTCCCCATGATAGTCTGGAGGTGAATGGATTAGTTCCCACTCTTCCTCAAGAAAATGGCAAAAAGCGACAAGCAATAAGAATGTTTATAAGAACAAACACAGTCAAAGAAGAATAAGAAACACATAACAAAATCTGGAAAAGTGAAAACCCTTTCAAACGACATAATGAGAATGAGTTAAAAACACA
>JAFLJL010016659.1:0-24702 GCA_018398815.1 Conus ventricosus
GATCAGGGTTTTTGGCCTCCTTTCATTTTAATTTAGGTTATACCTATAGATTTGACAAATACAAAAGAGAAGCTAGGACTGCCACGACAGTTTACAATCATTGCAACAGGGACATGCATTTCTGGAGCGCATTCGTTGACCTAATGTTAGCGTGTTACTGGACTGTTGTATGTAATAAAGCATTGTCATTAATGTGTTGTCGTTCTGGTGGCATTGGTGTGATGTAAGATAAGTTCTTTCTCCATTTTCCTGGTGTGGTTTTTACCTGCCACCATCACCTTATGTGGATGGACTTTAAACCTGAGCATAACTAGCTGTCAGACTGTCATGGGACTGTATATTGCTATAGTAATAGTGCCCCTTCACTGACACTATGCAGATCTAGTTGCAAAGTGAGAGACTGAAGGCGGAAATCTAAACAAATCTTAAATAAATGTTAGCGAACCACCACCACCCCCCAAAAAACAACAACAACAACAACAACAACAACAACAACAACAAACAAACAAACAAACAAAAAACGTGGACACACGAATCGCAAGACAAATCACGACGTGTTTCGACCTCTTAGATCTTCTTCAGGCAAGATACAAAACAATATTTATAACGAAAATGAACGAGCAATTACTTATTTTCAATCACTTCAGCCCAAGATAGGCGTTGAATGAATTTGAAACTATGCACTTAATCGAGCTCCTGTTTGTCTATCTATCTATCTATCTGTCTATCTGTCTATCTATCCATCCATCCATCCATCCATCCATCTTATTGGAATGACAATTGAAATGTTATACATCCGATTGAATAAATTCAGTGCTTACAAGACTCTGTTTTCATGTTTCTCTTCATTCCTTGAAGCAGATATTTATTTTGTCTCCCAAGAAGGTCACTGAACAGTAGGCCCTACGGTCAAGCACCTGTAGGCCTACGGGAAATTGTTGTACCTCGAACTGGTGGGGAATGTGATTCGTTTGTTACATTAAATTATGAAACAAACAGATTACCATCAATGTAATAGCGTGGAGATATAAGTCAGTGTTTTTATTTTCATGTGATTACAGAATTGGATGGCAATCATTTTGCTGGATAAGCCGATATTATCAACGTGGCGAGGGTAAGCGAGAGAGAGACAAGACAAGACAAGACAAATGTTTTAATTGAACTAGGCCACATGCCCGTGTCAATGGGAACAGAGGGAGGGGGTAGAAACAAAATCAAACTGATCGCAAATGAAATAAGTAAGGAAAGAAATCAATACATCGTCAAATACAGTATATGCATAAACACACAAACTACACAATAAATCTCGCGAACATAATCAACGATCGTTGACCATGTTCTCTCTCTCTCTCTCTCTCTCTTTTCTCTCTCTCTCTCTCTCTCTCTCTCTCTCACACACACACACACACACACACACACACACACACACAGACACACACACACACACACACACACACACACACACACACACACACACACACAGACACACACACACACACCTCAATCACACGCTATCGGTGTGATATTACTAAGGCAACTTGGACGGTGCATGCAGGAACAATGGTTCTAAGTCACATCAGTCTGTCCACATCTGACCTCAAGAGCTTTTGTTATGAATGTAGCCACAGCATTACAGATTTTTCCGTTAGCGAGCAGTAACGACATCTTGAAAGCCGATGGTCGTCTATAAAACTTGAAAGGTATGTAACGCTCGCGAATAACTGTGTATTTAGGACATACTATCAGAAAATGGTATTCGGATTCCAACTCACACGGGCAGAACGGACAGCACAGTGCTTCACGGGGGACGCTCGAATACCGCAGTCTGTGTGTGTTCAAACAGGATGCACCAAGTCTGAACCGTATCAAGTTTTTTACGACTGCTCACGTTGTTTACAGTGAATAGATAATTTGGCATTTCCCAAAACTGCTTAAAAGAAGAATATAAGAGAAATCGGTCCTTGGATTCTATGTGGCTATACCATTCTTGTAAATGACAATCGACTAGCCGACTTTTGAATTTTGAAAGGAAAACTTTTACGTTGGGAACTCCTTGATTTTCCCATACATATCCAAAACCGTAACGATTTAATGTGAGGCAGACTGATGTAACCCAATTGTTTTTACCCCGGCAATGTAAATCATATAACATTTTATACGCTTTTTTTGGAAGACGATTGTCAGGCATATTAACGACATGTATCCAATACTTCACGCATTTAGTATAAATGTTTATATAAAGTGGAAACCTACCAGTTTCTCCATAAACCAAGGCATTAGGCGCTTTTATAGAAACATTCAGGAATCTCTTGAGTGCAAACAAATGTATTTTTTCTATAGCCGAGATGTTTGCAGTTAAGCCCCATACTTCAGCGCCATAAGTAAGGATTGGCTGGATCTGACAATCAAAAAGTTTGAAAATTATGAAACAAACAGATTACCATCAATGTAATAGCGTGGAGATATAAGTCAGTGTTTTTATTTTCATGTTATTACAGAATTGGATGGCAATCATTTTGCTGGATCAGCCGATATTATCAACGTGGCGAGGGTAAGCGAGAGAGAGAGAGAGAGAGAGAGAGAGAGAGAGAGAGAGACAGACAGACAGACAGACAGACAGACAGACAGATAGACTGACTGACTGACTGACTGACTGAGAGAGAGAGATAAACAGATAGACAGATAGTCGAGCAAACAGACAGACAAAGAGAAAGAGGGACAGAGAGTCTTCAGGATTGTATGTTATTATGCTGTCAGCGAAGGCACCCATGACAATTCTTCTCAGACTGATACAAGCACGCAGGCACGCTCACACACGCACGCACACACTTGCATTTCCAAGCACACACACACACACACACACCACACGCACACACACACACACAACACACACACACACACACACACACACACACCACACACACACACACACATACATACACACACACACACACACACACACACACAACACACACACACACACACACGCACACACACACACGCTCACACACACAAGCACGCATGCATACATTCACACACTTCCTCTCTTTTCTCTCCCTCTCTCTGTCTGTCTGTCCGTCCGTCTGTCTGTCTGTCTGTCTGTCTGTCTGTCTGTCCTCTCTCTCTCTCTCTCTCTCTCTCTCTCTCACACACACACACACACACACACACACACACACACACACACACACACACACACACACTCACACACACACGCACGCACGCACGCACGCACGCACGCTCACACGCACGCGCACGCACGCGCGCGCACACACACACACACACACATTTTTTTTTTTAATTCAAATCTTTGCCAAGTCATTACTATAATGACTGAAGAATTGTTAACCTGCACTTGTTTTCTCCCACTATTTAATTGTTCAGCAGTATAATGTTTGGTCAGTCAGTGGGAGATTGCATCTCTTAGGAGATCCAAATAAAGGCTGTTCTGTACAATTCTTAGCCACTCACAATGCTTGGGTTATTGAACAGCAGAGCTGACCACTCACACTGTTCCATATCTTTTGATCTCCCTTGCATCCTTGAATGGATCCTCTGGCATAGGCTCAAAGATTGTCCCCTACATTTTATACTGTTTGCATAATGCTTTTAGTTTTTAAGCACTTTTTTCCTCTCCACATTTTCCTTTTGTTCCATTTACTACCCTTCGCTGGCTGCTTTGGGGGTGCTGTTGGATTCTTTTTTGAACCCTTGGTGATGAGAACACCACAGAATTATGGACTTTGGTGTGTCTCTATTTGACACCAAGAGCACAGACACAATCAGTCGTGTCTCCCTGATGAGTACGATGCAGTGGACGAAAGGCCTAGAAGCAGGCAATACAAATAGATCTGCCTTCGAAGGAAGTACGATGGTTCCCTCAGGCTGCTAGTGAAGGGTTTCTCATATTTATAATATATTCCCCCCAATTTGTTTTCATCTTTAATTTTTTTTTTAAATTCAAATCTTTGCCAAGTCATTACTATAATGACTGAAGAATTGTTAACCTGCACTTGTTTTCTCCCACTATATAATTGTTCAGCAGTGTAATGTTTGGTCAATCAGTGGGAGATTGCATCTCTTTGGTGATCCAAATAAAGGTTGTTCTGTACAATTCTTAGCCACTCACAATGCTTGGGTTATTGAACAGCAGAGCTGACCACTCACACTGTTCCATATCTTTTGATCTCCCTTGCATCCTTGAATGGCTCCTCTGGCATAGGCTCAAAGATTGTCCCCTACATTTTATACTGTTTGCATAATGCTTTTAGTTTTTAAGCACTTTTTTCCTCTCCACATTTTCCTTTTGTTCCATTTTACTACCCTTCGCTGGCTGCTTTGGGGGTGCTGTTGGATTCTTTTTTGAACCCTTGGTGATGAGAACACCACCGAATTATGGACTTTGGTGTCTCTCTATTTGACACCAAGAGCACAGACACAATCAACCGTGTCTCCCTGATGAGTCCCATCCAGCGGACGAAAGGCCTAGAAGTAGGCAATACAAATAGATCTGCCTTCGAAGGGAAGTACGATGGTTCCCTCAGGCTGCTAGTGAAGGGTTTCTCATATTTATAATATATTCCCCCCATTTTTTTTTCATCTTTAATTTTTTTTAAAATTCAAATCTTTGCCAAGTCATTACTATAATGACTGAAGAAATGTTAACCTGCACTTGTTTTCTCCCACTATTTAATTGTTCAGCTGTATATATATATATATATATATAAGAGAGAGAGAGAGAGAGTGTGTTACTGATGGATTGTTTAAAGTTAATTTTTTCCATTTTAAAATTTGCTGATTCAGAGTGCTTAACGTATGGAGCAGTTAACTTGCTTTTAATATATTGTAACTTGCTTTTAATATATATATATATATTATATACCATCACGATTACTGCAAACGACCACCAGCACCACCACCACAACAAGAACAACTAAAGAGTACATACGATCTCCTGCTCTGTTAGGAATTCCAGAAAGGGAGCGGGCTGAGCGAACAGGAAGCGGCCAAGATCCTGGCAGCTAAGCTGACGGAGGAACAGCCCAAAAGAAGCAGCTGGTACCGTGTGTCGGCCACCAGAGTGCTGACAGGGGGGCCCCGCCTCCTGCCCCAAGTCAACACGGCCTTTCATGAGGTGACGCTCACGGTTTTCGTGTATCTAGTTCGTTGCTACTGTTGTGCATTGAAGCATTTGCTGCTATTGAACACACACACACACACACACACACACACACATGCGCACACGCACACACATGGGCCCGTGCCCACACATCCATATACACACATGTGTATATTCACCACACATACATACCAAAAATGAATAAATAAATAAAATAAAATAAAACAATGCAATGTTAGGTAGGCGCTTAAGGTCTGACCAGCGCATTGGGCTTTTTGCGTAGGTCAGACACCTGGTAAGTCGTAACCACGAGACCCTCTTCTTCAATTCTCTCATATAAGTTGTTAATTCATTTATCCATCAGCTTAAAAATCATGCGTAGTGATTAGCGGATGTGGTGTAGCGTATATAGATAGACTAGTCCGCAAGCAGTGACGCCTCCTTGATGAAACTGAAACTGAAACTGAACAACGAAGCATTTGCTGCTGTTGAACAATGTAGCATTTGCTGCTATTGAACGTTGAAGTATTTGGTATTCCTAAGCACTGAACGCATTTGCACTGGATGAAAGAAGCATCCGATGGTGACGGGAGTTTGGTGTTTCCGGCAGGCGATCCACAAGACAAGTTCAGAACTGTCTTCCCCTGCCTCTAGTATACACTAATATCCTCTTGAACTTTTTTCCTTTGTGTCTTCCATGAGTAAAAAAGTCATTGCCAACGTTTTGCCTGCAACTTTCGTTTTCGTTCTCAACTGTTCAAGAGTTCGGTCAAGTGTTTGCTGATTTTATTTGTTTAGTTATTCATGTTCGTGATTGATTCTCTGAAGATTTGCTTAAAAATGTACTGAAATATATTCTGCGCGCGCGAGCACACACACGCACACGCACTCATACACACACACACACACACACACACACACACACACACACACACACACACACACGCCCCCTCACCCCGCGCGTGCACGCGCGTGTAAGTGTGTGTGTTTGTGTGCGTATGTGTGTGTGCGCGTGCGTGCGTGCATGCCTGTGTGTGTGTGTGTGTGTGGTGTGTGTGTGTGTGTGTGTGTGTGTGTGTGTGTGTGGTGCGTATGTGTGTGCGCGCGTATGTGTGTGTGTGTGTGTGTGTGCGCGCGCGCGTGTTGTGTGTGTGTGTGTGTGTGTGTGTGTGTGTGTGTGTGGTGTGTGTGTGTGCGCGCGCGCGCGTTTGAAACTGAAATCTGGTGGCAATGAAAGGTGATGAATTTAAAAAGACTTTTTTACGGTCTAGTTAAACAGGTGAGATAAATCTGAACACTTGCAACGAAAAAGCCAGTTGTATAAGTTAACAATACACCAAAGAACTCTAAACGTCTGATGGCTTGTCATCCCCTACCCCCCCCCCCCCCCCCCCCTCCTCGCCGCCCCCGAAAATGAGTCAGTGAATATATAAATAAATGAATGAAATGAAATGAAATAATAAAAACAAAACAAAAAATACATAAAGCCTGAAAACGACTGTCCCTTTTTCAGCTGTTCCAGAGAATTCGAACCAGAAACAATGTGGAGGCAGTCCGTCAGGTGTGCCACAGTGCCCCTGACCCAATCCAATCTGTGGACAAGGCTGTGGTGGAATTCACGAGCGCCACGTGCGCCGTGCTTGAGAACGAAGGGCACGTGAGGCTGGGAATCCGTCGCTATGGCAACATGGAAAAAGAGGTCAAGGTCGGGTAAGAAGTGATCGCTGTTTTGTTTTCTTCTTTTGTTTCAGCATCCTTCTATGTCATCGCCTTGACTGTATTCATGATGATGATGATGGTGGTGATGGTGATGATGGTAATAAACGTGATGGTGATGATGATGATAAACGTGATGGTGATGATAATGGTGATAAACGTGATGGTGATGATGATGGTGATAAACGTGATGGTGATGATAATGATGGTGGTGATGGTGATGATGATGATGAATACCATTGTTGCTGTGATGGTGAGTAAGCCTATCACTGGTCCTTGTACTCATCTCTTTCTTGCTATGATGACTGTATCTGCGTGTGTTACAAAACTTACTATTGCGGCTGTTACACCTGTTATCGACATAAAACTTACTTCTGTTATTGCCCGCCGCCGCCGCCGCCGCTGCTGCTGCTGCTGATGTTACTACTACTACTACCACCACTTCTACTACTACTACTTACTGCTGCTGACAGTACTACTACTACAATCATTATCACTACTAGTAGTACTACTTTCATTTAACGTCTTTTTACAAAATTATGAGATATATTAGACAACCATTATTACTACTTCTACTGCTACTGCTGTACTGCTGCAACTCTTTTATATCAAAATGTCGTTCTGATAGTTGGATCTGTAATTTCAGCACCGTTGCCATTGTTTCTTCGTCTATGTATGTGTGTGTCTCTCTCTCTCCACATCTGTCCCGACCTTGAATATTTCCTCCTCTTTGTTCCTAAGAACCGCAAGGAAGAGACGACATGAAGCAGACTATATGCAGGTCACAAACGTGCATCCTATACAGACTCGTACCTTTAAAGGATGAAGATGGTGCCTGCTTGAGTCATTCAGTCTTCAAACTCTCAACAGTTTTGGAGATTTTTGCATTTTGCATGACAGATGTTCTTTTTCCGTAACATTCTGCGCATTATTTCTAAAATAATGATATTTTTGTGATGAATGTGTCTATTTCGGTTGTTGTTGTTTTTAGAAGATATATTGCTTCAGATAACAAAAATGTTGTTTTAGATACCATAATTCCGGGAAGAAAGCCACCGATCACCGGTGATGGAAATTCAAGGGAAAGAACTGAAGAGTTTTAAACCCTCTCCTTATTGAATGTCGGGGTTTGCCCGACGTCAGGTAAAAGCAGTACAGCAGACTTCTTCAAGACACTTTTCAGAGTTGTTCCCCCTTGACTTTATTTGACTCTCTTAATCCCACTGTCTGTTAATCTGTCTCTGTCGATCACTGTGGGCTTTGTCTGTCTGTCTGTCTGTCTGTCTGTCTGTCTGTCGTGCTTTCTCGACAATATACGAGTTTGAGTAAGCTGCGTGTGTTTGAAATACAGAGTGTCTATTCGCTTACTCGACAGAGCGAATGCTGAATTGAATGACTCTCTCTCTGTCTCTGTCTCTGTCTCTCTCTCTCTCCTCTCTCTCTCTCTCTCTCTCTCTCTCTCTCTCTCTCTCTCTCTCTCTCTCTTTCTCCCTGGTGATATTATTGGTGCATTGTTGTAGTCTAACACCTTCAGCAGTATGTGGCATGTTAATATTCAAAGAAAAGGAATTAAGTCCTCTCTCTCTCTCTCTCTCTCTCTCTCTCCTTCTCTCTCCTCTCTCTCTCTCTTCCTTCCTTCCCCCTTTCTCTCTCTCCCTCTCTCTCTCTCTCCATACTCCTCCCCCCCCTCTCTCTCTCTTCCTTCTCTTTCCCTCTTCCCTCACTCGTTCGCCCCCCCCTCTCTCTCTCTCTTCTTCTCTCTCTCCCCTCCTCGCCCTCCCTCCTCCCCCCTCTCTCTCTCTTCCTTCTCTTTCCCTCTTCCCTCACTCGTTCCCCCCCCTCTCTCTCTCTCCCGC
Organism: Conus ventricosus; assembly: GCA_018398815.1. Taxonomy (NCBI): domain Eukaryota; kingdom Metazoa; phylum Mollusca; class Gastropoda; order Neogastropoda; family Conidae; genus Conus; species Conus ventricosus. Next base: position 8,692 of record JAFLJL010016659.1, read on the forward strand.
CCTCTCTCTCTCTCTCTCTCTCTCTCTCTCTCTCCCGCCCTCTTTCTTCTCTCTCTCCCCTCCCTCGCCCTCCCTCCTCCCCCCTCTCTCTCTTCCTTCTCTTTCCCTCTTCCCTCACTCGTTCGCCCCCCCCCTCTCTCTCTCTCTCTCTCTCTCTCTCTCCCCTCTTTCTTCTCTCTCTCCCCTCCCTCGCCCTCCCTCCTCCCCTCCCCCTCTCTCTTCCTTCTCTTTCCCTCTTCCCTCACTCGTTCGCCCCCCCCCTCTCTCTCTCTCTCTCCCTCTTTCTTCTCTCTCTCCCCTCCCTCTCTCTCTTCCTTTGTCCGCCATACACCATCTACATCACCTACCAATCTCCTCCCTCCCCCACCACTCCCCCCACCCTTTCCACTCTCCATCCACCATCTACATCTACCTACCAATCTCCCCCTCCCCCACCCTTTCCACTCTCCATCCACCATCTACATTCACCTACCAATCTCCCCCTCCCCCACCCTTTCCACTCTCCATCCACCATCTACATCACCTACCAATCTCCCCCTTCCCCACCCTTTCCACTCTCCATCCACCATCTACATCACCTACCAATCTCCCCCTCCCCCACCCTTTCCACTCTCCATCCACCATCTACATCACCTACCAATCTCCCCCTCCCCCACCCTTTCCACTCTCCATCCACCATCTACATCACCTACCAATCTCCCCCTCCCCCACCCTTTCCACTCTCCATCCACCATCTACATTCACCTACCAATCTCCCCCTCCCCCACCCTTTCCACTCTCCATCCACCATCTACATCACCTACCAATCTCCCCCTCCCCCACCCGTTCCACTCTCCATCCACCATCTACATCACCTACCAATCTCCCCCTCCCCCACCCTTTCCACTCTCCATCCACCATCTACATCACCTACCAATCTCCCCCTCCCCCACCCTTTCCACTCTCCATCCACCATCTACATCACCTACCAATCTCCCCCTCCCCCACCCTTTCCACTCTCCATCCACCATCTACATCACCTACCAATCTCCCCCTCCCCCACCCTTTCCACTCTCCATCCACCATCTACATCACCTTACCAATCCTCCCCCTCCCCCACCCGTTCCACTCTCCATCCACCATCTACATCACCTACCAATCTCCCCTCCCCCACCCTTTCCACTCCTCCATCCACCATCTACATCACCTACCAATCTCCCCCTCCCCCACCCTTTCCACTCTCCATCCACCATCTACATCACCTACCAATCTCCCCCCTCCCCCACCCTTCCACTCTCCATCCACCATCTACATTCACCTACCAATCTCCCCCTCCCCCACCCTTTCCACTCTCCATCCACCATCTACATCACCTACCAATCTCCCCCTCCCCCACCCTTTCCACTCTCCATCCACCATCTACATCACCTACCAATCTCCCCCTCCCCCACCCTTTCCACTCTCGTTCCTGTCTCCTACCTTTTCCTTGGTACTCACTCCCATTTTTACTCCTCCTCTCTCTCTCTCTCTCTCTCTCTCTCTCTCTCTCTCTCTCTCTCTCTCTCTCTCTCTCCTTCCCACTTACTCTCTTTTCCCTCCTCTCTCCCGCTCTCTCTCTTTCCTTATCACTTCCTCTCTTTTCCCCTCTCTCTCTCTCTCTCTCTCTCTCTCTCTCTCTCTCTCTCTCTCTCTCTCTCTCTCTATCTCTTTCTTTATTTCTACTTTATGTTTGTTTTTTGTTTTTTTCATTTCTCTTCTATTTTCATTTGATGTTCCATTATGATTGCATGACCGCTTTGTTTGCTTGTTTGCTTTCTTACATTATTTCATTTCACTGCATGTTGTAGTCCCTACTCATGGCGAGGACTGGATGTAAAAAAAAAGCACGTCAGTGCTTATCTATTATCCTCGTAAATATAGAATTTTGTCTTGTCTTGTCTTGTCTTCTCTCTCTCTCTCTCTCTCTCTCTCTCTCTCTCTCTCTCTCTCTCTCTCTCTCTCTCTCTCTCTCTCTCTCTTCTTTCTCTCTCTCTCTCCAGCATCGAAACGATGGACAGTACAGCGACGGCCCACGAAGACTACCGGCCGGTCAGACGCCTGCTGACCTTCAAGCCTCAGGAGTCGCGGCAGGACTTCTTCGTGGACATCGTGGATGACGACCTGTGGGAGCCTGACAAGTTCTTCTTCGTCAAGCTGTTCCACGACCCGGAGGAAGGCAGTTCTCAGGAAGAGGTGGTCCTCGGGAACGTCTCCATCAACCAGGTCACCATCGTCAACGATGACGGTGGGTGTAGGGAGTGGTGGGCTGGCGGAGGGTAAAAGGGAGAAGGGAGAGGGAGTGAATGAGTGCAACAGCCTTTTTTTTTTACATTACCAACGGCTTTGTCATCATCATCATCATCATCATCATCATCATCATCATCATCATCATCATCAACATCGTCATCATCATCAACATCAACATCATCATCATCATCGTCGTCGTCGTCGTCGTCGTCATGATCGTGACGTGTGAGTTGACTTCAACGCAGTGACAGCACTGACATGGCCCTTTGCTTTCGGCTGGGCTAGAAGCCACATTACCTTATCTTACCTCATCAATCGTCATCAATTCAAAGAAACATTTTTCTCAACATCTTCTATCATTATCAAATAATATATTCAGATTTTTAAAAAGTTAAGTCCAAGTCTTGCAATTTTCAATTGTAATTTTCAGGACCAAGACATGTTAAAAATGGATAACATAGAATGAGACTCAGTGCATGCAAAACTAAATAGTCTGGGCATGTTAACTGTGTTTTTGATGGAAATTTTTCTGTCTAAAATACTGTCCTATAATGTTCTCAGCTAAACACTGCTTGCAAGTTAACCCAGTAATAGTATACCCGTTCAAGATGAGCTGGTTGATAATCTTTTCTGAAACAAGGGTTTAAATCTGCTTGAAGTTGAACGAGGTAGACAGCGTTGTCCAGTTGGTGGCTACCTGATGCTGTTCCTTTTCTTTTGCTTCAGCATGTCATGTTAGTTGTTTTTACAATGGTACTTCACATTTTTCAATGTTGCTATTTCTACTTGATTGTAACCCTGTGTTCACAACAAGCTAAAAACACATAGAATAACAGATAAGTGTTATCATAATGATGATCACTTTACAGAACCTACTTTTAAACATTTCCTATGTTTCTAGGTTCAAACAAAAGACTGGCATAATCATAACTGATTCAGAGAACACACTTTTAAACTTTTTTTCTTTTTTCCCCATAGATATGTGTAAAAACGAAATGAGTTCTGTCATAACCATAACAAATTCAAAGAACATATTTCTCAATATTTTCTTGATTCTTCTGTATGTAAATAAAAGATTGATTCTGTCATAATCACAGTGAATTCAAAGAACACACTTTCAACGTTTTCTATCTTTTCCTTTAAACATACAAAAAAAGTTTCATTCCGTACTAATTGTAACAAATTCAAAGTACACGCTGTTCAGCAGTTCCATATCCTTTACATAGACAAAGGATTAAGTCTGTCATAATTCATAATGCGCTGAAAGCACACACTTTTCCACAAGTATATTTGCGTCATGATCAGTTCAAATTAAAAGAACACACTTTTCAACATTTCCCGTGGATCATTTTTCCCCATTGTCTCATTTTTCGTGCCCCCCCCCCCCCCCCCCCACACACACACACACTGTAATGTTACCCCTACGCTACTTTTTCGGACCACACCATACACAACACAACCACCTCCAGGATTCCCTGCCTGTACTTGTAACATCATAGTAATCCTGGGATGACGGCAGAGCCAGGGAGACTGGAGTTCTGCAAACCCTCCTACCTGGTGAAGGAGAGCTCGGAGACGGCGCAGCTGACCGTCAAGCGGCTGAACGGGGCGGACGCGCAGGTGGAGGTCAGCTGGAGAACCCAAGATCTTAGTGCTAGGGCCGGCCAGGAGTACGTGGGCAGCGCCGGGAAGCTGGTCTTCAAGCACGGGAGGCGTCCAAGAACATCGACATCGGCGTTATCGGGATCAAGGTGAGGAGCTGGGTGGTTCGGGGGTTTGGTGCAGATGGTGAAGTTTCTCATGGTGTGTTCATTTCTTTCTTTGTGGGTTTCTCTCTTTCTCTTTCTCGTTCACGGAATTGCTGACTCTCGCTCATTCATCAATTCGCTTACCTATACATCACACATTCTTTTCTGCTACCCGCTCAGACATTCTCTTTCTTTCACTTTTTAGTCTGTTTGGGTTTGTCTGTCTGTGTGACTGTCTGTCTCTGTCTCTGTCTTTGTCTTTGTTGTCTGTCTCTATTGCTGTCTTTGTCTTTGTCTGTTTGTCTGTCTGTCTGTCTGTCTGCTTCTCTCTCTCATGCTGTGTGTGTGTGTGTGTGTGTGTGTGTGTGTGTGTGTGTGTGTGTGTGTGTGTGTGTTTGTGTGTGTGTGTGTGCGTGTGTGTGTGTGTGTGGGTGTGTGTGTGTGTGGGTGGGTGGGTGTGGGTGTGTCTATGTGTGTCTGTGTGGTTGGGTGTGGATATGGGTGTCAAACAGATTGAAAGCGTAGAGCTCTCTTCATTACAGGAACAAACAACATCACACGCCCCATGCACTGAAAACACAAGCATTTGTTTGCCCATCTTCTCAAGCACCTCGGCAGACTCCCCGAATGCATGACAATCCCCCATCACCACCACCCCTCTCCCCTACCACCTTCCCCTCCCTCTCCCACTTTCCCCCCCCCCCACCCCGCTTCCTCCTTTCTATCCCCACTCCCACCTCCGCCTCAATCAATCTCCGAATACCCTCCACCCTCCACCCCCTCTCGCTCTCCGAACACCCCTCACCCCCACGCTTCAGACCAGAGAAGCTAAGTCTGGAAACCCAGGAGCGGATGGCACCACGGAGTCTGTGTTGACGTCTCTTCCCACGGGAAGTCCAGTTCGACAGCAGCCCTCTTTCTAAGGCTAGTGGTGTGACGGACGGCATGGTTTACGATGTCTTGACCGAGTCGTGCCTTCTCCGGAGGGTTTAGGTTTTTCTTTGAAAAGAACTTTTAGAGATACTAACGCGCAAGAGTCTGTTGGACGAATAAAGCTTAGAGAAGACAATTTGTGGTGTTTCTAGAAAAACTGCACCCACCCACTCACCCGCACCCTCACCTCCAACTTATACCCTCCCTCCTGCCCCACCCCACCCCCTCCTCCACCACAAAAAAATTGAAATTATGGAGAAGGGAAACAGGACGTGAGGGGAGAGGGGGGGGGGGGCGAAAGAAAAGAAAAATTCTGAAGTAGTAAATTGGGTGGAGTAGCAAAAGAGAAGAAGGAGATGCATGTTGCAGGAAAGAAAAGGAAGCAGGAGAGAGAGAGAGAGAGAGAGAGAGAGAGAGAGAGAGAGAGAGAGAGAGAGAGAGGACAGACAGACAGACAGACCGAGAGAGAGAGAGAGAGAGAGAGAGAGAGAGAGAGAGAGAGAGAGAGAGAGAGAGAGAGAGAGAGTTACACAGGAAAAGAGAATCCAAAGAAAAAAAATCAAACAGCAGAAGGAACTTTAAAGAGGAGAAAACTAACCTGATGATAATTCAGCTAATACTGATGCAGTGTGACCCAACCCAGTATTGTCGCTTAGCATTGAAGGCCCCAAATAAGAAAAAGAAAGACAGACAGACAGAAGAACAAGCATAGAAGAAGCGTAGCAGACAGGAAAATAACAAAGACAAATAATTTAGCTCGTTCTGTTCATAATCCAGTATGACAGGACACCATTTCATGCGAAGGAAGTGAGAAAGAAAACAGAACGAGAGTTATTGAGAAACATCGGCAATAGACAATAAGGGACTACTCATTCAGAACACACTGCTTATTGCTCTGTCCGAGTCGTGCATGCCACCTGAGATCTCGGAAGATAGAAAGAAAGGCAAGCAAAACAAGAAACAAAGAAGCAGAAAAAGAACAAGAGTTGAAAAAGTCTTGAAGACAGACGAATCAGACAGACAAAGTTATACTGGTACCAGCCGCCGACAGTTCCATATAGATTTAATCAAACCACATTCTGCCAGTCGTACAGATCAATCGCGTCGACGAACGACCTCTTCAGCCCAATCGGAGCAAGGAGGTGCTCGCATCAGTTCCTACAATCACTGTATCAAATAATACATTGAGTGTTCCTTTGTATTTTGACTCGGCAGCAGCAATGCTGAAGTCTGCTTATGTTCTCTTGTCGAAACTTGACTGACCGTCGCTGAAAATCACACCCAACCTTTGACTGTGATACTTTGATACTACTTTGATAAGGACTCTTATCTGCTTGTTTTACCTGTAGGCCTGTGCTGAAAACAAAACTTTTTTCTTCTTCTTTCAATTTGAAAATGTTCGTCTCGCCTCAGCAAGACGATCAATACACTTCATACTGGATTTTCATGATCGGCGGTAAATTTCCCCTCCTCATGTCGGAACGGCCTGTACGCAAGTTTACAAAAGGTTCAGCCAAGCGTGATAGCCGTAGTTGGCCATCATTCCTGTGTATTCCAATGCACAAGAATGAAATGAGGGACAGAAAGAGAGAGAGAGAGGGAGAGAGAGAGAGAGAGAGAGAGAGAGAGAGAGAGAGAGAGAGACAGAGAGAGAGACAGAGAGAGAGAGAGACAGAGAGAGAGACAGAGAGACAGTGAGAGAGACTGAGAGACAGACAGACAGACAGACACACACACACACACACACACACACACAAGAGAGAGAGAGAGAGAGAGAGAGAGAGAGAGAGAGAGAGAGAGAGAGAGAGAGAGACTCAAGACTCAAGACTCAAAAACTTTATTACTCAAGGATAGAGATTTTAGGCAGTGCCTATTCTTCCAATCTGTCCTTGCTATTCTACAGCATTCAACTAAACAGACTGCACATATTAATAATGACAGAAACAATGAAGAATATAGCAACATTATAATATTAACAATAACAATAGTAATAAGAATAATACTTATTATTAAAAAAAAAATCCATTACAAAATTACACAAACACAATCAGACACGTACGCGCGCGCGCTCACATGCATGCACACGCCCACACATACACGCACGCATGCGCATACCCACATCCACACCCATACCACACACACACACACACACACACACACACACACACACACACACACACATTTTCATTATCTAATATAGAGGCAAGCATAAAAGTAGGGCGTTGAGACCATGATCAAAAGGTTAGATTTATTGTTCAAGTAAATGTTTAAGTACTGCTGATTTGAAGGACGGCAGTGATTGACATGTTTTGGCAGACGGAGGAAGAGAGTTCCACACAGATGGACCAAAATATGCAAAACTAGATTTGAACAAATCAATGCGGACACGTGGTAAAATGTAATTATTTGAATCATATCGCGTTGTTGCCATTTGGATAAACTCAGCAAGATATGTTGGCGCCATGTTTGCATGGACTTTAAACATTAGTACTGCCTTATTATAGGTCAGTTGGCTCTGCAGTGGTAACATCATTAGTTTTGCGAATTTGCCCGTGGTTGATAGAGACTTGTCGGGAAGAATCAGCTTAATTCCCCGTCTATGCATAGAGTTGATCTTTTTTATGTGATTTTCACCGGCACCACTCCAGACAGTGGACGCATAGTTGATGTGAGAAAGGCAATGGGCTTCAAAAAATAATTTCCGGATATGTGGTTCAACATAATAACTGAGTTTATTGAGTAAAAACCAAATTGAGTGCCAACTGTTTGCAAACATGATTTATATGTGATTGCCATTTAAAGTTCTCATCAATGATCACGCCTAAGACACGGTGTTCGGTAACCCGCTCGATCAAGGTTTCACTCATTTTTAGGCTCAACATAAGATGCTGTCGTTGATGTTTCTGTCTCGATGCTAGGACCATACATTTTGTTTTGTGCGGATTAAGGACCATTCGGTTTTGGTTGCACCATTCTAAGACATCAGTGATACTTTGTTGTAACGATATTTGTACAGACATTATGTTTGTATCACTACAGTGAAGAGAACTATCGTCAGCGAACAGATCACAGCTGACATCATTGTGAGATATGTGCATCGGTAGGACATTTATAAAAATACAGAAGAGAAGAGGTCCAAGGACAGAGCCTTGTGGAACGCCACAGCTCACTATTCCTTCAGAGGAGTAAGTACCGTTTAAGTAAACACGCTGGGTCCTGCTTTCAAGATATGACTGAAAGAAGGTGACTACTGCCGGATTTTGAACATATGCAGTCTTTTTTTTTTTTAATAATATGTTGTGGTCTACAAGATCAAACGCTTTCTTAAAATCGAGGAAAACAGTTCCAGTGAGTTTTCTTTCGTTGATGGCTGATAGCCATGTATCACAGAGGCGTGTTAAGGCCGTGTGGCATGAGTGATGAGAGAGAGAGAGAGAGAGAGAGAGAGAGAGAGAGAGAGAGAGAGAGAGAGAGAGAGAGAGTCTCTCCTACTGCTGCTGCTGCTGTTGCTACTGTTGGTGTAGTACTACTGCTGTTATTGCTGTTGCTGCTGCCGCTGTTATCACTGCCAGAAATACTGCCACTCTTACCACTTCTTCCACTACTACCTGTATTAATGCTACTTACACCTGATTTTAGGCTCTTGCTATTGTAGTATTCTAACTACAATGTCATTGTATATGAGGTACTCGTAATTGTGCAATTGTTAAAGAGATTGTTTGTAAGTGGACTTGCGGTTTTACGTTTCAATTGTTTTTTACGTTGCTGACATAAACGTTACTTAATCTACTTCAATTCACTTTATTTTGCTTTGTTGAACAAATACTTTTTTTCCGGATGTTGCAAATAACAATGTGTATCCTCTTGACATAGAGATTGTATGTAGGCTATCGTCATTAAACAGCATCAGAAACATCTCTCTCTCTCTCTCTCATTCTGTCTCTCTCTCTCTCTGTCTGTCTCTCTCTCTCTCTCTCTCTCTCTCTCTCTCTCTCTCTCTCCACACACACACACACACACACACACACACACACACACACACACACACACACACACACGCACCTACGCACGCACGCACGCACGCACGCACGCACGCACGCACACACACATTTCTTCTTCTTCTTCTTCTGCTTCTCCTCCTCCTCCTCCTCCTCGTCCTCCTCTTTCTTCTTCTTCTTCTTCTTCTTCTTCTTCTCCTCCTCCTCCTCCACCTCCTTATTTTCTTTCCAAATTGGCATTTAGTTTAGTCAAGCCAAGTGGGGATTATGTCACCATGCTAACCGTGCGTTCGTTCACCTGCGCCTAAGGCACTGGATAATTTCACTGATGAGCAATTAATTACCTGCCATTCCAGCTCTCTGATGTGTTCGGTTGCTTGCTCGCCAGGCCAGGGACCAAGAGCCCAACTTGCAGGTCATCCTGTTCTCCCCCACAGGGGGCGCCACGATCGGCAGGATTCCCAAGGCCATTGTGACACTGATCAACGATGAAGGTAAGGGGTCCTGAAGGATCGATTACCTCATCTGTCTGTCTGTGTGTGTTAGCTGGTGTTGGTGCCGGAAAATAGACAACAAAGAAATACAGTTTCTCCGCTGAAGCGTTCATGCATGCACAGACGATTTAATACAGGCTGACACAGACATGCTCTGGCTCTTGTTTCCTAGCACACGCGCGCGTGCGCGCGTACACACACATACACGCACACACAGAGATGCACACACACACTCGCGCGCGCACGCGCGCACCCCCCCCCCCACACACACACACACACGGCGTGCGCGCGCGCGCACATACGTATACACACACACACACACACACACACACACGCACGCACGCACGCACGCACGCACGCACGCACGCACACACACACACACACACACTCGCATCTGAGAGTGCGCGCGCGCACACACGCACTTTCTCTCTCTCTCTCTCTCTCTCTCTCTCTCTCTCTCTCTCTCTCTCTCTCTCTCTCTCTCCCATCCCATACCATCCCTCTCTCCCTGTATAAATCATGTATACACGCACGCCGGTTCTGTGTTCCAGAGTTCAACGGCATCGTGTCCCGCATCGCGGCCAGGACCCAGCGCAACCTGAGAGGTCTGCAGCTGGACACCTCGTCCTGGGCGGAACAGTTCCACGACGCCATGAACGTCAACGGAGGGGACCTGGAGAACGCCACCAGGATGGACTACGTCCTGCATTTCACCTTCTTCTGGAAGGTGAGTTAACCGTCACATAGGTTACCGGCTTGCAGAGTTGGTGTCACTTCCATTTGATTGGTTATTTGTTTGTTTATCTATTTGTTCATTCATTCGTTTGTTTGTTTGTTTGCTTGTTTGTTCATTTTTTAACTTAACAATTTTCGCTTTTATACATAAATGCACGCCCATGTACACAAACCTGCACAGACCAATATACATGTATCCATTCAGAGAACACACATGCATGTGATAACATACACATGCGAACACACACACACACACACACACACACACACACACACACACACACACACACGCACGCACACACACACATGTATATATATATATATATATATATATATATATATATATATATATATATATATATATATATAGATCAATGTGGTTAAAATACCCAAAATGATTTCCAGAGCGCTCAACCGCTTGGGGAGCAACATTTGTTAAAATAAGGTATTAAAAGAAATCTACAAATTTGTTTCGAACGCCTTGCGCTGTCATCAGGATGGCTTTTGGTTTGCCCACCGCCGATGTTATATAGCGTGTGGGCTCACGTTTGCGGTTGAAAGAACTATGCAAAATCTTCCAAAACCACAACTTAAAGATTACCATTGAAGCAAACAAAAAGGTAGTGAACTACTTAGACATAACACTGGATCTCAACAATCACATATATAAACCATACAAGAAACCCAACGATACACCCCTTTATGTACACACCAAAAGTAACCACCCACCATCTGTATTAAAGACCATTCCCCATGGCATAAACAAGAGACTGTCAAACCTGTCATGCAGTGAGAGAGTGTTCAACAATGCAGCAGTAGAATACCAGGAGGCACTACAAAAAAGTGGATACAATTACAAATTACAATACAACCCAGACAACAACACAAATAAAAGCAAGAAAAATAGGAAAAGAAAAATCATATGGTATAACCCCCCATACGACGGAAACTCAAAACAAACATAGGGAAAGAATTCTTCAAAATCCTAACAACTTCATTTCCAAAAGAACACAAACTGTCCAAAATATTCAACAAAAACACTGTCAAACTATCGTACTCATGTATGCCCAACCTCAAAAACCTAATTGACGCATCCAACAAAATGAAAATCAACACAGCAAAGAAGGGTGAAGAAAGGAAATCTTGCAATTGCACCAGAAAAGAGCAGTGCCCACTAGACAATAAATGTCTTCACAACAACATTGTATACCAGGCTACTGTGACATCAGAAAATGAAAAAGAAACATACATAGGGATCACTGAAAACCACTTCAAAACCAGATATGCAAACCACAAACAGTCATTTAATAAAGAAAAAATAAAAACCAAACAGAACTGAGCAAATATATCTGGAAACTTAAAGACGCAAAAACAAGCTACAATATATCCTGGAAAATCATAAAGAGAGCATCATCATACAGCAATGTTTCAAAAAGGTGCAACCTATGTTTAACTGAAAAATGGTTGATACTATGCAAACCACACTTAGCAACTTTAAACACTAAAACAGAAATAGTAAACAACTGCAGGCATAAATGGAAATCGTTGTTAGTGAACACGCTCAAAACAAAAACCTGAAAGCCCCCCAAAAACACGTGCAGCCAACCCGCACGTGCAAACAACCGCAAACGTGAGCCCACACGCTATATAACATCGGCGGTGGGCAAACCAAAAGCCATCCTGATGACAGCGCAAGGCGTTCGAAACAAATTTGTAGATTTCTTTTAATACCTTATTTTAACATATATATATATATATATATATATATATATATATATATATATATATATATATGCATATAGATAGATAGATAGATATAGATATGAACACACACACACTAACATTTAAGTGATTTACCGACTTGAATGGATGTTACGAGTTAAGTATGGGGGAAAAAACACATAAGCTTTGAAATTGGATGGTTATTTATTTTACACAGAGGTTACAGTGTATCACCATTGATTAAGTAGGAAGAGGATAGGTGTCTTCGTCTATCACTAGTGAGCGTTCCATTCGCTCATATTGAAGACATCCACTGCTTCGTGGGGATCTGATTGGCTCCACGTCTGCCTCCTGTTTAAGGATTTGCCCGTCTGTTTGCCACGTTTCGCCGGTGATTGTTTTAAACTTAGTTTCAAAGTAAGATGATTGCAGGCGGAAACTGAAACAAAATGTGGAAAGAATTGTTAGTGAGTCCGCCAAACAACAGGGATAAACAAATTGCAAGACAAAACGCGACGCGTTTCGACCTCTTAGGTCCTTCCTCAGGCAAGCCAAACAACATTCAGGACAATGAAGACGAGCCATCACTTACCTTCTCATGTTTTGTCTTGTGATTTGTTTGTCCCTGTTGTTTGGCGGACTCACTAACAATTCTTTTTAAGATTAGTTTTAACACGCCAAATTTGAAGCGCTCGCATGGTGGTGGTTTGCATGCGGTTGAAGACCTACATAAGGCAGTGTGGCCATTCTCGCTGAAGAACCGACAACGAAAGCTACATAAGGCAGTGTGGCCATTCTCGCTGAAGAACTGACAACAAGAAGCTGGAATACGTGGTTACTTGAGAGGGCGGCCAAGCTAACTGAACGATTCTTTCGCAGAGCGAGACGACTGTGATGCCCCGAAGTGGTCAGTGAGGTAAGGTAATGTTGCTTATAGCCCAGGCGACCGCAAAGGGCCATAATTATCAGGGCTGTCACCACGTTGAAGTCAGCTCACAAGTCACAAACCAAAAAAAAAAAAAAAAAAAAAAGAAAGAAAGAAAGAAAAAGACACATTTCTCTGTAAAATACACCTTCTAAAACGCACCAGAAACTTCGTTAAAAATCATTGTTCCATAAAATCTTAGATCAGATGAAAAATGTTAATATCTTTCAGAAATTCAAAGATCACGTCAGGTGGGACATCTCTGAACAGGGTTTTGTGACTTTCGATAGCGAACGAACAGAACTGTGATAAAGAGGAACAGTGTGAAAGCGTAGCGAGATGTCTAGTCTCCTTCCTCTCAACCTGTGCCGCTAGACTGGAAAGTATCACTGCACGAGGTTCACAGCTTACGTTTTCTGTGCACAAAATTTGCTTCTTGCTTTAAGTCACTTTATTCTGAAATGTTTGTACGATTCCGCAGAAATCAGATCATGTTTTTAGTCACTGGAATGCTAATTTCATTTCATAAAGTACATTTCTTGAATTTAATGACTTCATTTCTCGAAGGTGGGTCACATTATGCAAATATTACGTTTTGCATTTTTAATCAAGGTGCGTCACATTATAAAACATTACATGTTGTATTTCAGTCAGAGTGCGTCACATTATACAGACGTAACGTTTTGCATTTTAGTCCAGGTATGTCACATTATATGAATATTACGTTTTTTATTTAGGCAAAAGTGAGTCAATCTATAGAAATTTTACGTTTTGCGTTTGGGTCGAGATGGGTCACTTTATACATACATTTCATTTTGCATTTTAATCAAGGTGCGTTACATTTATACAAACTTTACGTTTTGCACTTCAGCCAAGGTGCGTTACATGATGCAAAAAATATATATCTTGCTCTTAGTCACTACTCTGAAAAGAGATCCCTTGGCATATATAATACAGCTTGTATTCAGTCCTTGATTTGTGGATTGCGAGTCATGTTACACGACATTATGTTTTGCATTTCAACACATTATTGAGAAGGTGAGTTATGTTTAAAGAAATGTTAAGTCTCGTGTTTTGCCACTTCCTTCTGGAAGGTCCTCACATTAGAAAAATAAAGACTTTTCACATTTAGTCACTTAGAACCTGATGATGATGATGACGATGATGATGGTGATGATGGTGATGATGATGATAATGCTGCTGCTGCTGATGATACATAAAAGCTGGTAGAACCTCGACTAACCCCACACTATTACCACCCGTAACGACAACATGTATCACAGTAGAGAGAGAGAGAGAGAGAGAGAGAGAGAGAGAGAGAGAGAGAGAGAGAGAGAGAGAAGCTAGTTTTCCTTTCTGTTAATGTTTACTTTACGAGTGCAGAGGGAATCGAACACCCAACCCCTCATGCTGTCTGTTGCAGGTCCTGTTTGCCTTCATCCCACCCACGTCAATCTGTCAGGGCAAGGTCACCTTCGTGGTCAGCCTGCTGTTCATCGGACTGCTGACCGCGCTCATCTCGGACCTGGCCTCCATCTTCGGCTGTCTGGTGGGACTGTCCGACTACTGGTCAGTGTAGAGTCTGCTTAGAGTTCAGGTCATTTCAGCCCCTCCCCCTTAAAACATTTTCTTTAGTCCAGTAGACCTGAGGAGAGTGGGGGCAATGTGGTTGAGGTTTGGTGGCACAGCGGTGGGGTAGGGTGGGGGGGGGGGGGTATATTAGGGCTGTCACATCGTCAAAATCGTTTCCGATGCAATTCTATTTGAAAAATAAATGGAGGAGTGGGGATGTCAATAGACTAGTTTGTTTCAAACATTCTCAAATGGTCTTTGAACGGCACCTGTTTTCTACACATATTTTATATTATAAAAAGTGTATCTCTTTGATAAAAAAAAAGCTCAGTAATTGCATCGTTTTGAACATCTGTGAACAAGGTTTACATGAAATCTGCTGTAAACTGTTAATGTGGAATGTCATGTAAAGAAATCCCAATACTGTATGTTCACATATTTCAAGTAAGTGGTTCGTCACACTGTCAGTAAACATCCGGGAGTTTTTTCCCTTGGAAAAAATACAATCATATGTAAAAGGAGCGGCTTGCATGTAATCAACACAGAATTGTTTCGTCTTTATGCCACCAGCGGCAGATGGTAGGAATTCTTTAAGATTTCAACGGATTTGACAGATTTGTTGTCTGTTTGTGTGTTTTTAATCCACATGTCAGAAGTCTTTGACCCAACTATGAACTTTGCGTTTCAGGTATGTGTAGGGAATAGAATGATGATCTGACCGATCTTTTTTTTATTTGTGCCCTTCTCGGCGATATTATCAGCCATCTTATCGTCTTGAATTTCAGTATGATCAGGAACCAAAGCGAGGACAACTGTTGCAACCATCTGGTGTCAGAGAGATGTAAAGTAAAATTTAAAGAAAAAAAAGGGGGGGGGGGGGGGGCACCAGGGTGGTTCAGGTTACGGCCATCTGAAAGAGGCGCTAGTTGGTTCAGTTCAGTTCAGTGAGTTGTACATTAGTCATTTCATCGCCAGATGACAGTAAACACTTATTTAAAAAACAAACAAAAAACCCACCCCCACACTTAACTTATCATCCTCGTTTAGTATTTTCATACCCACATCTGATATATGCATATTTACATAAGTGAAATACCCTACTGGTACACAAAATTGTTGATCTTTATAAAAAAAAATTGCAAAATTACTATGGCATTCTCAGCAACATATGAACCATATAAGACAGTATTGACATTATCAAAGTTTGTCATCTCAATACCTTTCTCCTGATAGAGCGAGGTCAACACTGAGCTTTCAAACAAAAGATGATGCACAGAAAGGTTTTCTCTGCAGACAAGTAATACCATGGGAAGTTTTAGTGTTCCAAGTATTCAGACCCTAGCTAACCATATCACTGGTCACTGGAGAATAGAACGTATTCAACAATATCGGTGGTCGTTGAATAGTACTGGTCATTAGATAGTACATCTTGAACAGGCCATAATGGACCATGCCGTAAGAACCGGCCAGTAGACAGTCCATCTAGAATAGGCCGTAATGGATTATGCAATTAATAACTCTTTGTGACGGGTCTCCGACGCTCCCCCTCGTAATAAAATATGATTTCATATTCAGGGATGCAGGGGGTTATAGACAGAAGTATTATTTCGTAGCACCAA
>JAFLJL010016661.1:0-5000 GCA_018398815.1 Conus ventricosus
GATCAGACACATATCCTGGGGAAGAAGAGTGGGACAGAGAAGCATGGCAACGAGTGGAAAACTTGCATTCAATTCTGACACGGACTGGTAGCCAAGGTAATAGAGACCGCCCCCCATTGATACTTCGCTATCACACAAGACTGGCTTTTGACCCCCACCCCCTCCCCCTCCATGCCCCTCCCACCTCATACCCTCCTCCCTCCCCTCCTCTTTCAATTGTGAACACGGACTGGTAGCCAATGTAGATAGAGACTGTCCGTTTGATAGTTCGCTATCACACACACGACTGACTTTTGACACCCCCCCCCCCTCCCCCATCCCCCTCCCCTCTCCCTCTCTCCTCTTTCATTGTGAAACGGACTGTAGCCAATGTAGATAGAGACTGTCCGTTTGATATTTCGCTATCTACACACACGACTGACTTTTGACACCCCCCCCCCCCCCTCTCCCGATCCCCCTCCCACACCTCCCCCTCCCTCTCTCCTCTTTCAATTAGATAACAACCTGTCCTTTGATACTTCTAAATCTACTATCACCACGACGGCTTTTGCCCCTCCCTCCCCCTCCCCTGCATTCCACACACCCCATGACACCTACACCCTCCCCCTCCCCTCCTCCTCCTCTTCCCCCCCCTCTCCCCCTCCTCTTCTTCCCCCTTCCCTCTCCCCACCATCCATCCTCCCTTCCCCTCCTCTCTTTAAAATAATTGAAAAAAGAAATCAGTATAGGAACTTAACACTAAATATCACAGGCACGCACTTTCGAACACATTCGTCCATAATAACATGGACGCAGTTATTAATTAAGAAAAGAAAAAAAAAAAGAGTGATGAAAAGAAAGCGATTATCTACGCAGCCCGTTGAAGTAAGTATTAGTCTCTCTAAAAGCCAAACAGAAGAGACGGACTCGACTCTTTATTACAGAGGCGTGCTCCCAGCGAGTAAATAAAGCCAGAGCCAAAACACACCGTGTGCTCGAGGAGAGTGAAGGAAGGAAGGAAGGAAGGAAGGAGAGAATCGGGCATGGGAAGGAGGGGGATGAAGGTGAAGGTCACCTTCGTCATCAATCACTCAGCCGTGACGACCAGCAGATAAGAGAGAGAGAAGGGAAGGAGGGGTGGGGGTGGGGGGCGGTTAGAGGCTATGTGGAGGGAGGGGATTTGGGGGGTGGGGGGGGGGGGTCAGACTGACCGTGACGGACTTCAGAACTCGCACTCGCTGACCTCCCCTCAACACTGCTGCCATCTGCATATTTCTTCCACCACCACCACCACCACTACCACCACACCTTCTGCCCCCCCCCCTCCCCCTCCCCCGCCCCTCCCCCTTCCGACCCTCCGTTCTCTCCTTCCATCTCTTCCCTACCCCCCCCCCCCCCCCCCCCCCCGCTCCGCCTCTTCCCCTTCCTCTCCCCCTTTACCACATACCTCTCCTTCCACCCCCCTCCTCCCCTTTCCCCAGTCCTCCCCGTCCCATCGCTTCCCTCCCTCCCTCCCTCTCTCTCTCTCTGTCTCTGTCTCTGTCTCTGTGTCTCTGTCTCTGTCTCTCTCTGTCTCTCTCTCCCTTTCTCTCTGTCTCTCTGTCTCTCTCTCTCTCTCTGTCTCTCTCTCTTTGTCTCTGTCTCTTGTCTGTCTGTCTGTCTGTCTCTCTCTCTCTCTCTCTCTCTCTCTCTCCTCATCATCTCTCTCCTCCTTCTTCTCTCTCTCTTCTTCTTCTTCTTCTTTCTTCTTCTCTTCTTTCTTCTTCCTTCTTCTTCTCTTCGGAGAACCACCCACACCCTCTTCCCACATACCTGCCCCTTCCCCACCCATTCCTCTCATTCCCCTTACCCCCCCCCCCCCTCCCCCCCTCTCCCTCCCACCCTCCACCCCTCTCTCACCTGCCCCCACCCCCCCACCCACCCCCCCCCCTTACCCCCCCCCCTGCCCTCTCACTCTCCCCCCCCCCCCCCCCCCCCCCCTCCTTCCGCCCGTCACCATCAGTCCTACCAAAGACTGTGCGCCCTACGGACGTAGGGCGAACTATCTTTGGTCCTTGTTGTTGGCATCCGTTAGTCTCGAGAGACGATGGATTTGCGCCCTTTGCAAATGTTTCCGTTGGCATACAGCGTCTGCTGTGGCTGTATAGACCCACATGGGAGTGGCAGTCTCTGCTGCATTTGATGCACTTGAAGGCCGAGTCAGCTGCTGGCAGCAGCTGCTTGTTCTTTCTCTGTGCACGCTTTGCGTCGGCAAGCTTCCGGAGCTTCTCTTCGCCAGCTTCCAGCCCAGTGTTCACAGTGTGTCTCCAGCTGGATCTGTCCTGAGCAAGCTCTTCCCAGGTGTTGGTGTCGATGTCGATGAGCCTTCAGGTCGCGCTTGCAAACATCCTTGAAGCGTAGTTGTGGTCTTCCAATTGTCTCTTGCCAGAGGCAAGCTCTGCGTACAGAATGTCTTTGGGGATCCTGCCGTCGTCCATTCGACGCACATGACCAAGCCACCTGAGGCGACGCTGACGGAGAAGAGGGTCATGCTGGGAATCTTTGCACGCTCAAGCACATCGTTGTTTGTCACGCGATCACTCCATGTGATCCCAAGTATGCGCCGAGACAGCGCATGTGGAAGGCACTCAGCCTCTTCTCTTGTGAGGCATACAGGGTCCAGGATTCGCTGGCGTACAGGAGAGTGCTTAGCACACAGGCTCGGTACACAGCAATCTTGGTGTTCAATGTTAACATGCTGTTGTTCCCACACTCTCTGAGATAGTCTGGCCAGGGTGGTAGAGGCCTTGCCAATCCTTCTGTTGATCTCTGTATCTAGAGAGAGGTTGTCGGTGATGGTGGAACCGAGGTACGTGAACTGGCTAACGGCCTCTAATTCATGGTTGTTGATGGTGATGCGGGGTTGTTCAGCATCCTGAGCCATCACGTTCGTCTTCTTCAAGCTTATTGTCAGGCCAAACTCATCACAAGCCTTTGCAAAGCGGTCCATCAGACTCTGCAACTCTGCTTCGGTGTGGGTGGCCAGAGCAGCGTCATCTGCAAACAGCATGTCTCTGATGGTCACTACCCGTACTTTGCTCTTTGCCTCAGCCGAGCCAGGTTGAACAGTCGGCCATCTGATCGGTGTGAAGGTAGACACCCTCAGTTGATGTCCCAAAGGCGTGCTTCAGCAGGACAGCGAAGAAGATGCCGAAGAGGGGTGGGAGCGAGGACACAGCCCTGTTTAAACTCCACTGCGTATGTTGAAGGCATCGATGTCGAGCCGTCGTACTGCACTGTGCCTTTCATGTCATCGTGGAAAGACTGGATCACACTCAAAAGTCTTGGTGGCAGCCTGTCTTCGCTAGGACGTTAAAGAGTCCATCTCTGCTGACAAGATCAAATGCCTTGGTCAGGTCAATGAAGGCCAGAAAGAGGGGCTTGTGCTGCTCTCATACATTTCTCTTGCAGCTGTCTGATGGAGAAGACCATGTCGATGGTTGATCTACTCCGAGCGGAACCCGCACTGCGACTCTGGGTACACTCTGTCAGCGAGCTTCTGCAGCCTGTTCAGGACGACTCTTGCAAATACTTTGCCTACAATGCTCAGGAGAGATATTCCTCTGTAGTTATTGCAGTCACTTTTGTCGCCTTTGTTCTTGTATAATGTGACAATATTGGCATCTCTCATGTCTTGAGGTACTGCTCCTTCCTCCCAGCACTGACAAAGGAGGTTGTGCAGGTGTTCAAGCAGTGCACTGCCGCCACACTTGATGACTTCTGGTGGTATGCCATCCTTCCCTGGTGCTTTTCCTGAGGACAGGCTCCTGATTGCTTTCTCTAGTTCTGCCAGAGTGGGTTTCTCATCCAGTTCCGTCCTACTGACCAACTATAATGTTGCTGTGGTATTCCTGGTTGCCATCTGCCCAGCTATACAGGGTGGTGGTGGTGGGGGGGGGGTGGTGGTGGTGGTGGTATCCTTCTCTCCTCTTAGTCGTTACTGTGGGCAGCGAGCTATCAACGTCAAGTGTCGGTTCAACTCAATGTTCACCTCTGTGTGTGTGTGTGTGTGTGTGTGTGTGTGTGTGTGTGTGTGGCTAAGACATAAGAGCAAGCTTTGTTTATAATTCAATATTTCTTGCAGTCATTGCAACACCAAGCTGCTCTGTAAGTTGCGGGAACGGTGCGGTACTTATCCTTGGAATTTATTAGTTTGTTGTTTTTTAGTCCCTTGCGGATTCATTCCAAGAACTGGCCCTCAGCACTTGTGTCTTAAGAGGATATCTTTTTATATGTTCTACTTTTCACAAGAAAATGTAGCTTGTTTTGCTCTTTCATGATTTTCTTTGCTTCTTAAATGGCACCTTTGGTTGTTTTTTTGAAAACTCAACAAACTTACTACGGTATTGCACACCAGCCTTTTCTGGGATTGCATTCTTCTTAAAACTGAAAAGGCAGAGGAGTCAAATTACCACTTTTCGCCGGGGTCACTGAGAAGAAACAACAAGGTTTCGAAATATCTGTATATGACCAGAGTTATATGTTAGTGAGTTTCCCTTCCTATTGGAGAATGTCTCCCCCTTGGAGAATATAAGCTTGCTGAAGGTTTATTTGAAAGCATTTATTTTATTTTTCCCCCATTCACCCACTCAAGCACATACTGTTAGTTAGGCAGAATCATCTGCCATTGCAGATATGAATGCGTATCTCCCCCTATTTCTTCAATCTAAGACATAAGAGCAAGCTTTGTTAATAATTCAATATTTCTTGCAGTCATTGCAACACCAAGCTGCTCTGTAAGTTGTTGGAAGGGTGCTCGATACTTATCCTTGGAATTTATTAGTTTGTTGTATATATTTATATTATATCCCTTTCTCTCTCTCTATATATATATATCTCTTCTCTCTCCTCCCCTTTCTTTTCTCCTCTCACCTCTTTCTCTCTACCCCCTTTCTCTACCTTCCCCCCCCCCCCCCCCCCCCTTTTCTGGCCGACCTTCTCTGTGGGTGGCCGGAGAAGCTGGGAGGAGGAGAACAATGGGT